>JAJPUD010007609.1:27790-104439 GCA_023553655.1 Myrmecobius fasciatus | reverse complement strand
GGCCTACCCATTAGCACTTAATGTTTTTCCAACTGACTAGGTCTGATTTTATTTGTGTGGAAAGTGTTTTGTAGTTTAGTTTGTATAGTTTCTGACTTTTCCTTGGCAGATAGATTCCCAAATATTTTATCCTATCATCCGTTACTTTTAATGGAATTTCTTTTTGTATCTCTTGCTGCTGAACTTTGTTGTTAATATATAAAAATGCTGATGATTTATGTGGATTTATTTTGAATCCTGTAACTTTGCTAAAGTTGTGAATTGTTTCTAGTAGTTTTTTAGTTGAGTCTCTAGGGTTCTCTAAATATACCATCATGTCATCTGCAAAGTGTGATAATTTGGTTTCCTCATTACCTACTCTAATTCCTTTAATCTCTTTTTCTTGTCTGATTGCCAAAGCTAACATTTCTAATACAACATTAAATAGTAATGGTGACAGTGGGCAGCCTTGTTTCACTCCTGATCTTATTGGGAATGGTTTTTCTTAGTTTGGTTATTAATATAATTGATTATTCTGATAGTTTTCCTAATATTGAACTAGCCCTGCATTCTTGGTATAAATCCTAATTGGTCATAGTGTACTATCCTGGGGATGACTTTCTGTAATCACATTGCTAACATCTTATTTAAGATTTTTGCATCAATATTCATTAGGGAAATTGGTCTATAGTTTTCTTTCTCCGTTTTCACCCTACCTGGTTTAGCTATCAGCACCATATTGGTATCATAGAAGGAATTTGGTAGTATACCTTCTGTCCCTATTTTTTCGAATAGTTTGTATAGTATTGGAATTAATTGTTCTTTGAATGTTTTGTAGAATTCACATGTAAATACATCTGGCCGTGGAGATTTTTTCATAGGTAGTTGGTTAATAGCTTGTTCTATTTCTTTTTCTAATATGGGGCTATTTAAATAATTTATTTCCTCTTCTGTTCACCTGGGCAATCTATATTTTTGTAGATATTCCTCCATTTTATTTAGATTATGTAAGTTACTGGCATACAGTTGGGCAAAGTAACTCCTAATTATTACTCTAATTTCCTCTTCATTGGAGGAAAGTTCTCCCTTATCATTCTTGAGACTAACAATTTGATTTTCCTCTTCCCTTTTTCTCATCAAATTGACTAAAGGCTTATCTATTTTGTTGGTTTTTTCGTAAAAGCAACCCTTAGTTTTATTTATTAATTCAATAGGGTTCTTATTTTCAATTTTATTAATTTCCCCTTTCATTTTTAGAATTTCCAATTTGGTATTTAATTGAGGGTTTTTAATTTGTTCTTTTTCTAGTTTTTTAAATAAGCCGAATTCGTTGATCTTTTCTTTCTCTTTTTTATGCAAGTAAGCATCTGGAGATATAAAATTGCCCCTTATAATCGCTTTGGCCATATCCCACAAATTTTGGTATGTTGTCTCATTATTGTCATTCTCCTGGATGAAATTATCGATTGTGTCTATAATTTGCTCTTTCACCCATTCATTCTTCAGGATTAGATTATTTAATTTCCAATTAACTTTTGGTCTATTTTCTCCTGGCCTTATATTGCATGTGATTTTTATTGCATCATGATCTGAAAAAGATGCATTTACTATTTCTGCCTTTGATTTTGAGGTTTTCCTAATACCTGGTCAATTTTTGTATAAGTTCCATCGACCGCTGAGAAAAAAGTAAACTCCCTACTGTCTCCATTCAATTTTCTCCAAAGATCTATCATACCTAACTTTTCTAACAATTGGTTTACCTCCCTAGTTTCTTTCTTATTTATTTTGTGGTTTGATTTATCTAATTCTGAGAGAGCAAGGTTGAGATCCCCCACAGTATAGTTTGGCTGTCTATTTCTTCTTGCATCTCTCTTAATTTCTTCCCTAGGAATTTGGATGCTATTGTACTGGTGCATACATATTTATTATTGATATTTATACATTATTTGTGGTACCTTTTAATAAAATATAGTTTCCTTCCTTATCTCTTTTGATTAGATCCATCTTTGCTTTTACTTGATCTGAGATAAGGATTGCTACCCCTGCTTTTTTTGTTCACCTGAAGCATAATAGGTTCTGCTCCAGCCTTTTGCCTTCATCTTATATGTGTCACTATGCTTTAGATGTGTTTCTTGTAGACAATATATTGTGGGATTCTGGTTTTTAATCCAGTCTGATATCTGCTTCTGCTTTATGGGAGAGTTCATCCCATTCGCATTCATAGTTAGAATAATTAATTCTTTATTTCCTGCCATCTTACTTACCCAAGTTGTGTTTTTCCCTTTCCTTTCCCCTTTCTCCCTTCCCCCCTCTTCAGTATTTTGCTTTTGATGATCCTCTCCCCCAAACAATCCTCCCCCTTTTAGAGCCCCTTCCCCCTTTTTTTACTCCTTTCCCTTGATTCTTCTATTTTCCCCTTTTATTGGTTTATCCCTTTCTTTTCCTTCTTTCCCTCCCACTTCCCTACAGTGAAGGATGAGTTTCTCTGTGAAATCAAAAGTGTCTGATAAACATTTTCAGAGCCCAATCTGATGAGAGTAAGATTTACACAATGCTCATCTCCCTCCCCTCTTTCTCTCAATTATATTAGGTTTTCTTTGCCTGTTCATGAGATTTTACCTTATTTTTACCTGCTTTTTTTAAAAAAAAAATCTTATTTTACCACCTTTTCCCTCTTTCCCCCAGCATGATAACCTTTCCCCCTCGTTTTCTTTTTCATATTATCAAAGTAATATCTAATTATACCCCCAATCTTTAAGTATCCCCATAGTAGAAATAAAGTTCTCAAGAGTCCTTTCCTTTTTACCTTTTTATATTTCTCTTGAGTTCTGTGTTTGGAGGTTGAATTTTTTGTTCAGATCTGGTCTTTTCATTAGAAATAGGTAAAATTCACTTATATCATTAAATGACCATCTTCTTCCCTGGATGATAATGCTCATTTTAGCTGGATAGGTTATTCTTGGCTGTAATCCAAGTTCCTTTGCCTTTTGGAATATGTGGTTCCAGGCCCTTCAATTCTTCAATGTAGAGGCTGATAGATTGTGTGTGATTCTAATGATTGATCCTTGGTATTTGAATTGTTTCTTTCTAGCTGCTAGCAGAATCTTTTCCTTGGTGCGATAGTCCTGAAATTTAGCCATGATATTCCTTGGGGTTTTAATTTTGGGGTCTCTTTCAGGTGATCGGTGAATTCTTTCAATGGTGATTTTGCCTTCTGATTCTACAATCTCACGGCAGTTTTCTTTCAGGATTTCCTGGAAGATAGTGTTTAGATTCTCTTTTTCATCATGGCTTTCAGGAAGTCAAATAATCCTTAGATTGTCTCTCCTACATCTATTTTCCAAGTCAGTTGTTTTTCCTAGGAGATATTTCACATTTTCTTCTATTTTTTCATTTTTTTTGTTTTTGTTTGACTGATTTTTGAAGTCTTATTGAGTCATTCACTTTCATTTGTTCAATTCTTATTTTTAAAGTGTTATTTTCTTCAGTTACCTTTTTTACCTCCTTTTGTAACTGACCAATTTGTTCATTGCACTCTTTTTTCACTTCACTAATTTCATTTTTCAGTGCATTATTGTCTATTCCCAATTCACCAATTTTGTTTTTCAATAAATTGGTGTCTTTTTCATATCTCTTTTGTATGGTATTATATCCTTCTTGCACTGAACTCAGTTTATTTTTCCATTTATCATCCAGCTCTTTTTTGAGATTCTTTATGCAATCTTCCAGAAAGGCTTTTTGAAAAGGGGACCAGGTTATATCTCCCTTGATGATTTCCTCTGGATTTACTTTGTCTACAGGTACCTCAGGATCTGGGGTCTGCCTTTCTTTCTCTCCATAAAAGCTGTCTTGTAAGAGCTCTCTTCTGTTTCTTACTCATTTTTTATTTACTTATTTTTTTAAAAAGCTTGGGGTCTGTGCAAAGCAGAGAAGAGGAGGCTATCTGTGGTAGTTTGCCCTGGGGCAATTCCGGTACTTAACTTTCAGTGCCAGCCAGTTGGGGTAGGACCATGCATTTGCAATGGGTTACAAACTGCCTTTTACAAAAGGCAGATCTGCCAGAGCACCTGCCTTCAGTCAGGGAAGAGTGTCCCAAGTGCCTCAGAAACTCTCACCAGCTCTTTTGAGTATCTGCCACGCTGAGCCCTGCCCAGTTTCCTATCTCTCCCGGACCAGGGCAAACTGCTCACTCCCACTGCTCACCCCCTCTGCCCGACTGAAACAGACCTTTATGAAGTTCTTCAAAGGTAACTTCAGCAAGCAGAATTTCTTTCTTTTTTTTTTATAAAGCTTTTTATTTACAAAACATATGAGTGACCTTTCAACATTGACCTTTGCAAAAAAACTTTTTTTTCCCCAAGCTTTTCCTTTCCTTCCCACCACCCCCCACCCCTAGATGACAGGTAATCTAATACATGCTAGATAGGATAAATTATATGACAAATACAATACATGTATACATATCTATACAGTTATCTTACTGCACAAGAAACATCAGATCTAGAAAGAGAAGAAGAAAAAAACAACCTAAGAAGGAAAACAAAATACATGGCAATATTCACAGAAAGCGGTAAAATGCTGTGTTGTGGTTCACTCTCAGTTCCCACAGGCCTCTCTCTGGATGTATATGACTATCTTCATCACAGAACAACTGGTTTGAATCACATCGTTGTTGAAGAGAACCATGTCCATCAAAATTGATCATCGTATAGTCTTGTTGCTGTGTATAGTGTTCTCCTGGTTCTGCTGATTTCACTCAGCATCAGTTCATGCAAGTCTCTCCAATCCTCTCTGAAATCCTCCTGTTGGTCATTTCTTACAGAACAATAATATTCCATAACATTCATATACCATAATTTAGTCAGCCATTCTCCAATTGATGAGCATCTTTTCAATTTCCAGTTTCTTGCCACTACAAAAAGGGCTGCCACAAACATTTTTGCACATGTGGGTCCCTTTCCCTCCTTTAAAATCTCTTTGGGATATAGGCCCAGTAGAAACACAAGCAGAATTTCTTAGTCCAAATATTTCTGGGTTCGTTGACTTAAAGATCAGTTCAGAGGCTTATTTTACTGTTGACTTGAGAGGTCAGAGGAGGATACAGAGAGTTGCTCACTCCGCCATCTTGGCTCTGCCCCTTCCCTCTTGATTGATTCTTTAAGTTTGATTTATTTCTTCTCTTCTGTGCATACTAACTCTTCTGTTTTAGTTATGCACCTCAACTTACCTTCCTGTTACTTAATAGCCCCTCCATCCATGGATCCATCCCTTATCTTTTTGCCCCATGCTTTTCTTCTTTTTTTTATCCCATTTCCATTCATCTATTCACCTTGTCCATAAATTTACATATCCTTCTATAACCCATTTTATCCTATTGTCTTCTCCTATTATTCCTCTCTCACTTCTTCATAGATTTTGGAAGATGCTATACCCTTCATGGTATATATATATATAGTGTTGCCTATTTGACCCATTTCCAATGTGAGTAGGTTTTCATAGCTACATGTTTCTTCTTACTTCTCCCCCTAATGCCTTTGTGTCTATGTTTTCTTTGTACCTCATTTGTATAACATACTTATTATTTTTAACTTTTTCCATACAGTTTTGTTTTTTAGAGGTAGATCATATTCAATTCTCCCCCAATTTTTCCTTTGAGCTACCAAATTGTTTGTGTAAATCTTAAACATATGATATACATTTCCATGTTAAAAAAATAAACAATTTTTCCATGTTAAGTTTTATTTGGAGAGTAACAAATTTCCAACAGAAGATATTTTTGAAGAACTTCAGAATAGATTTGTTTCAATTGGACACAGGAGGAGACAGCCAAGGGCAGGAACAGTTCAGTGACCTAGAGCTAAAAAAAAGAGCATTCAATAAGTAGAACAGGCTATTTTCATGTCCATGATTATAGTAATCGAGTATTTGATAAACCCAAAGACTTCAATTTCTGGAATAAAAATTTACTATTTCACATAAATTGCTGGGAAATTTGGAAATTAGTATGGCAGAAAGTAGACATTGACCCACACTTAACACCCTACACCAAGATAAGATCAAAATGCATTCATAATGTAGAAAGAAAAAGTGAAACTATAAACAAATTAGAAGAGCAAATGATAGTCTCACTCTCAAATCTGGGGAGAAGGAAGGAATTTGTGACCAAAGAAGAACTATAGTACATTATGGAATGCAGAATGGATGATTTTGATTATATTAAATTAAAACATTTTTGTATAAACAAAACCAGTGCAGAGAAGATTAGAAGGGAAATAATAAACTGGAAAACATTTATATCCAAGGTTTCTGATAAAGGCCTCATTTCTAAAATATATAGAGAATTAACTCAAATTTATAATAATTCAAGCCATTCTCCAATTCATAAATAGTCAAAAGAATAGTTTTTGGATGAAAAATTAAAACTATTTCCAGTCATGTGAAAAAACGTTCTAAATCACTATTGATCAGAGAAATGCAAATTAAAACAACTCCAAGGTACTGCTACACATCTCTCATATTGGCTAAGATGACAGGAAAAAACACTGATGAATACTGGAAGGGATGTGGGAAAACTTGGGCATTAATACATTGTTAGTGGAGTTGTGAACTGATTTAAACTGTTCTGGAGAGCAATATGGAAATCTAAAGGGCTATCAAACTGTGCATACCCTTTGATCCAGCAGTGTCTCTTTTGGACCTGTATCCCAAAGAGATTATAAAAAAGGAAAAAGGACCTATGTGTACAAAAATGTTTCTAGCAGCCCTTTTTGTAGTGTCAAGGAATTGGATACTGAGCAGATGCCCATCCATTAGAGAATGGTTGAATAAGTTATAGTATATGAATATTATGGAATATTATTCTTCTATAAGAAATGATAAGCAGGATGATTTCAGAGAGGCCTGAATAGACTTACAGGAACTGATGCTAAGTGAAACAAGTAGAACCAGGAGAACCTTGAACACAGAGACAGCCAGATTATGCAATGATCAATTCCAATGAAAGTGTTTTTTTTTTTTTTCCAAAGTGAGGTGATTCAGGCCACTTCCAATGGTCTTGTGATGAAGAGAGCCATCTGCATCCAGAGTGAGGACTGTCGGAACTGAGTGTAGATTACATAGTATTTTCACTTTTGTTATTGTTATTTGCTTACATTTTTTTTGTTTTGTTTTTGATCTGATTTTTCTTGTGCAGCATAATGATTGTAAAAATATGTATAGAAAAATTGTAAATGGTTAACATATATTGAATAACTTGCCATCTAGAGGAGAAGGTGAGGGGAAAGGAGGGAAAATAAAATTGGAACACAAGGTTTTGCAAGGGTGAATGTTAAAATTATCTATGCTTATGTATTGAAAATAAAAAGGTTTAATTAAAAAAAGAATTTGATATTTGATGTTGGCTCTTACATGTTAAATTTTCTATTGAGTTCAGGTTTGGTTGAAAGAAGGTCCTGAAAATCTGCAAGTTCATTGTATGTCCTTTGTTTTCATTCAATATTTTTTTTTTTGCTGATTTTTTTTTTTTGGTGATTTTCCTGAATGTGATATTTTTGGTCACAGACCTTGTTCTTTTGATTGCCAGTGGATACAATTCTAGTACCTAAGGTCTTTTATTGTGACTGCTGACAAGTTCTGTACAATTCTAATTGTAGTATATTTGAATTACTTTTTTCTTGTTTCTTAAAGAATTTTCCCTTTGATCTGAGGTTTTTGAAATTTGGCAATAATATTCTTACATGTTTTCCAGAAAGGTTGAGGTGGTGATCAATTTTTTTTTCTTTTTACTTTTTACTTTTTCTTTTTTCTTTTTTTTACTTTTTTTTATTTTTACTTCTTCTTATTTTTACTTTCTCCTCATATTCTATTGCTTCAGGACCAATTTCTTGTATTATATCTTGCATTATTATTTTAAGATTATTTTTCTGATTATAACTTTCAGGCAGTCCAATTATTCTTATATTTTCTTTTCTTCTTGATCTGTTCTTCAGATCTATTGCTTTTCTTTCTTTCTTTCTTTTTCTTTTTTTTTGCTTTTTGCTGAGGCAATTGAGGTTAAGTGACTTGCCCAGGGTCACACAGATAGGGAAGTGTCTGACACCAGATTTGAACTCAGGTCTTCCTAACTTCAGGGCTGGTGCTCTATCCACTGTGCCACTTAGCTGCCACATATCTATTGTTTTTCTTAAAAGATGTTTCACATTCTGTTCTATTTTTTTCATTCTTTGGAATTCTTTGTTTTGTTATTTCTTGATTTCTCATAGCCTCACTGGCTTCCCCTTGCCCAATTCTAATTTTCAAAGTGTTATTTTCATCTTTGAGACTGTGTACCTATTTTTCTAGTTGGTTAACTTTTTATCATAATTTTGTTTTTCTTAGATAGTTTTTATTTTATTTTATTTCTTTTTAGTTTTTCCTCAGTGTGTCCCATTTGATTTTCAAATTATTTTTTTGACTTCTATAAATTCTTTATAGGCAGGGAGTCATTTTATGTTAGTGTTGGGGGTAGAAGCTTTTTTTTTTTTTTTACTTTAGAGTCCTTCTTTGAAGGTGGACCCCAGTCTTTCCTATTCCCATAGTAAGTTTCTAAAGATGGGTCATTTTTTTTTTTAATGGAGGTATTAGTTTAAGCATCTCTAATCATGGGATAGGGCGATTCTGCCTCTAGCTTTAATTAAGCTTTCCCCTCTTGTTAAGGACCACACCTGAAGGGGCAGGTTAATTCTCTGAGAGCCCCCACAGCTGTGGATCATAACACACTTGAAGGAATTGCAAGTCAGCCTTTATTAACACAGATGTTGCTTATGAATTGGAAATGAAATAAATTGGAGGCAAGAGGATGCAACTGCCTCTGAGTCTCCTTGTATGGTTATTATCCTCTCAATGAAGGGATCTGCTCTGCTGGTCAGAATTAGATCCCCAGCAGCCAGTAGCAGGTGGCTCCTGTGACACTCTCTGACATGAATACTAAATCAAAGCTCCAGCCTCCTGCCAGTACCTGCAACCAGAAGTATCCCTCCCCCACTGCCTCTGCCCTTACTGGGGTGCTGATTCTTCTTGCCCAAGGATGCCTCTCTGTAGCACAGCTGGGCCTGGTATATCTGATCAGCTGGGGGAGGTTCAATCATTCTATCTGGTTTTAGACCCTGATTCCACTTGCTGTCCTGGAAGTAAAAGTTTCTGGGGTTCCTGCTGAAGCTTCAGCCATACCCAGCTAGCCCCAGGACTCCCCACTTGGGGTTTCTAGGAAGTTAGCCCAGAAATATTTGCACTTCACATAGGTTAATCCCCAACCCAGAGTCTTCAGATTTTCTTGGATTGTACCTGGTAGATCCCTGTTGTGCCCCAGTCTTCTTGATTTTTCACCAATCTATGATCACCCTGAGGCACAAATCTGATTTTTTTTGTGGGGGAAATCTGAAGAGTTTGACATTTACCAATTTATTCTGCCATCTTCCCAGAATCCTTACCTCTTACTTGATTTTCAAAGTGCTTTTTGAGCTCTTCCATGGCCTGAGACTAATTTATATTTTTCTTAGAGGCCTTGGATATAGGAGCTTTGACTTTGTGTATTTGTTTTGATCTTCCTTGTGAAAACAGTAACTTTCTATGATCAGAATTTCATTCAGTTGTTTGCTCATTTTCTTACTTTATTTTTACCTCTTTGTTATAAAGAAGGGTTCTGTTTCCAGAGTGAAGGTTGCACTGTCCCAAGCTTTAGGGATTTCATGCAGCTCTTTTAGAGGTACTTCTAGGGTCCTGTAAGTGCTCAGTTCTTCCAACGTGGTATGACCCTAGGAGAGGTGTGTTTATTACTTTACTGACCTATGCTTTGTTCTGTGAGTGATCTCCAGCACTCTTTTATGCCCATGAACTGTGCCAAAGGGTTCTGCCCCATTATGGCCCCTAGCTCTTGTTTGCTAGTGCTCTTTTTTGCCCTGGAACAACCACCCAGAACTGTGATCCTGCAACAAAGCAACAGAATCCTGCATCAGTGCTTGCCAAGAGACTCCTATAATCTTCTTCTGACCAGTTGTTGAACACCTTTATCATCTGCAGATTTCCAGAGTTCTCTGTAAATTCTACTACCCTGCTGATTCAGGGGCTCCCAAGACCTGCTCCTAGTTTTGCTGGTATTGGGGATGTGCTGGTGCTGCATGCTCTGGATTGCATTCCACTCCTACCTACTTCTTTACCACTTTCCTGTCTCTTTCTAAGCTGTCTTTGGTGTCTGGTGTTATCTGGGAACCATTCCTGGTTTCCTGTGGCCTGGTTTGCACTGCCTTTGCTTCTGTGGCTTGCACCGGACCATGTTCCACTCTTATTTCTGTGCAACACACCTTTCCTGCTGACCTGGATAATTGTTTCTCTCCATCTTTATTTGGGTTCTGCTACTCTATCATTTGCTTAGAGATATTATTTAAAGGTGTTTGGAGAAGTTTGGAGGAGAGCTCGGGTCAGTCCTTGCTTTTCATTGTCTTACTTCCCCCATTTCTTTTCATCTCTCCCCACCTTTTTAAAAAAAATTTTATTTTTCACTGAGGCAATTGGGGTTAAGTGACTTGTCCAGGGTCACACAGCTAGGAAGTGTTAAGTGTCTAAGGCCAAATTTGAACTCAGATCCTCCTGATTTCAGGGCTGGTGCTCTAGCCACTGCACCACTAGCTGCCCTGTCATCTTCCCCTCTCAATGGAAATTTCTTGAGTGCAGGGACTCATATTTTAGTTTTTGCACTCCCAATACCTAATATCCTATAGGCATTCATTTAAATACTGTTATTTAAAATATAAATGTGACCTGATAGCTTCAGTTTCCTTATGAAAGGGCTTGATCAAAAGTTCTTTAAGGCCAAATCACAGCCTAAAATCTTTAATTCTATATCCTGAAAAAGTGCTTTAGAAAATTGTACATATTTAGTCATGTTATAACTTTTTAAAGCCCTCAGACATGTGTAGTACATATTTGTGGCAAGTGAATGGTCAATGTTTTTTGTAAGTTAACTCAATGTCATAGATACAGAAATATATGTCTCATATTTAAAATCTTCATTATGTAAGTCCTTTATCAAGTTCTCAATTTTTATGAAATATCACCCCTAAAAAGGAATCATGTATCAAATGCTTTTTTAAGAACACAGAATACCTTATCTTAATCCTTGGCCCATAGAAGATATTTTAGAAATGTCTATATAGTGATTATCATAAAAATGCTAAAGAAGTCAGGAAGGGAAATAAATTAGATTTTAGAAAGTTTTTCATTAAAAATGCTGTTTAAAAATTAATTGTCAATTAAATGGTTACACTTTTGTTATGTTTGTGTGTTTTTGCTAAGTGATTACATTGTGTTTTCATTAGTGAAAAAGATGCCCAGTGTAAAAATTCCCTCTGCAAATGCAGATCAACAGCTCTTAGTACAAGAGAATTGCCTGGGGCACTGTTAATATCAGGGTCAGATAGCTAAAATGTGTCTGAGAGAAGATTACAATTCAAGTTGTCCTGATTTTTACAAATTATGCTATGTTACTATTTACACTTTGTCTGTAGAATTTCACTTACATAGAATCCCTCTTTCCCTACTGAGGCCAAATAAATGCTACTATATTATTCCCCAAAACATTTCTGCCCTTGTTTAACTAACAATACTTTAGTTTTCCCTAATAATCAGCTACACCAATATTTGTAACAATCCCTGAATATAAGGCTTAATTTACATTAGTTAATATGGACAAGAATTTTAATGAGTTGACTGAGTATTCCAGTGTCTTATAAATTTATTCTCATCCATCATCATCAACAAACATTTATTGAGCACCTGCTGTGTGCAGGGTACTATGTAATTAATAAATATATCTTGTCAAGGGCCAGTGATACTGCTGATAAAACTGTCACTTCAAACAGGATAGGCAGGCTCAGATCTCACATTTTCAAGTTAAATTATATAATTCTATATTACCTGAACATAAATTAGTCTTTCAAGCCTTCATTTATATTATGTTCTTTCTTATCCCTTGTCAAAATGGTTGCAGGGTTAAAATATTTGATAAGGGTTAGGACAATCAAAACTAATATTCTATACTACATGACGTAAATTTTAGACCAAAGTCACAAAGGTAGTTAAATGAAAGCATCAAGGACTATTCTTCCATTTCCTCATCAACCCTTGATTGGCTGGAAAGGTTTTGGGAGTTCGTTACTTGTTTTGGTTATTTAGATGGACTAAAGAAAGTAGGAGCAAACAGCTTTTTAAAAGATAACAAAGAAATTATTTCTAGAATTAGGAGCTAAAGAGAAGTTGAGTTTTAGGGGAAGGAGTGCTAAAGTGCACTCTTCCTTCATCAATTAGTCAACATGCATTTATTATTTATTTATCAGTCATCATTAATTTATTTATGATTATTTATTATTTATTTAGCACTTACTATACGCAAGGCACTGTGCTAAGTGCTGGGAATACAAAGAAAGGCCAAAACACTGTATCTGCGCCTGTGGTTCACATTCTAATGGATCAGACAATGTATGAACCCATATACAAAGATAAAAGAAAGTAATTTAAGACAGGGGCAGAGAAAGGCCTTTTCCTTAAGCTGGGAACTGACTTGAGCCTTGAAGCAAGCCAAGGAAACTAGGAGATGAAGATATGATGAAAGTTATGGTGGAAGGCCATTGCAAAGGCATTGATTGGGGTACTGGATTATTGAGTTTGAAGTAAAGCAAATATGTCAGTAAACGTAGCTAGAGCTTAGAGTGCAGAGAATCAATGATTTGATCAGTAGGAATTTGTAAGTGACTCACAGGTGATAATTCTGGGAAAGTGTTGAGGGAAGGTCTGGCAGGGGAGTTTTAGAAGAACAAAGAAACAGAACAGCATAAGGGTTGCAGCAGCAGAATTTAAAAGAATTAATCTAGAGAATCTGGGAGAAAGGAAGAATAATAAATTACTTGGGTGAATTTGGGACTACTTTGGCCAAGATTCACAGTTTACTCATGGGAAATATCCCACAAGAACAATCATCTACCTGAACCTCAAAGTGTACTTTGGCTAGTCTGGTTTTCAAGGAATTCTAAAATTGAAACCATGAATGACACTTCTTACTTACTTATGTCATTTCTATCTGTCCTTAGAACTTTAGTTCAGATGTCATCTCTTCCCCAAAGCCTTTATGAAAAATTATTATTACCTTTATAGGAAGCACTCTGTCCATCTGCTAATAGCACATAGTCTACTTTTATATATATTTTTCTAATTTTAAACATACAGACAAATCTGTGTTAAGGCAGATTGACTCCGACCAATTATTGAAGGAAGGTTAAGAATTTTGGTTGGGTCAGCTAGGTGGTACAGTTGGGCACTGAACCTGGAGTCAGGAACATGTACCTTTGTGAGTTCAAATCTGGCCTCAGTCACGTATTAGGTATGTGACCCTGGGCAAATCACTTAACTATGTTTGTCTTAATAAAACAAGCTGGAGAAACCAGTTTAGCATGTCTGCCAAGAAAACTCCAAGTGGGGTTATGGATAGTGAGACTCTACTGAAAAATGACAATAAAATCAAGTTTTGCCAATGGTAAATTTGCATAAAATTTCTTGTTACAGTAATTATTTTAATATGAACTTGTCAGGATCAGTTTCTGGTGAGAGAGAAACGAAAGGGTGAGTCAGAACTGATGAATATGAGTTGGTGAAGTGACTAAATACTCAGTGGACAATACAAGGAAGAACTGCTACAGACTTACTCACATAGCATTATAGAATTTCAAAGTTTAAAGAGACCCTAGTGGCCATCTAGTCTAATTAATAAATAGAAAAATTACCATGGTGGATACTTATCTCATTCAATTTTTAGAATTTTTGGACAGAGAATTTGTTTGAATTGTTTGAAAGTTCTTTTTTTGTCAAAATTAATTTTACCTCTTTGCTACTTCTTTTTATTGGTCCTGGTTATTTATGCTTGATATAACCAGGAGTAGGGGGAAAGAAGATACTTGATCTTGGTCTCACATTGTCAAGGAAAATAATTTATTTGGGTGAAATGAAGTGAACTAATTCAGGATTGGAACTGAAGTTGAATAGCTATAGAAACTTCATTGCTTATGATACAGTTGAAGGCTAGATTGACTGAATGATCTTGCTGATAAAATCTGATTGAGAGAAACAGGTAAAATATGAAAGTAAACTCTTTTGAATAGTCAGAGAACATTGAATACTATGGATCAGGTACAATAAACCAATAAGCAACAGGTACTTATTATATGCCAAATCTGTGTTGGGAAGACAGAGAAAGGGTTTCTTTCATCAAGGTGGTCATAATGGAATGGAAGTGACAACATAAAAACTACTGTGTATATGCAAGACATAATAACTAATTTAGGAATATGCTTGTGGGTTCCCTGGGAGCTCAAAAGAAAGGTTGAATATTGTTGTCTTGTTTATTGGGATGGGATAGAGTGATCTAAGTGGCTGAGTTACTTCCATGGCAATGGAAGGCAATGGACCCAAGGCGATGTCAGCACTCAGACAAAAAAATTGTTATTGTAGGCAAAGGTAAATTTTTTATTGTATTATTTACTTATTTTTTGTTTTTGCTGAGGCAATTGAGATTAAGTGACTTGCCTAGGGTCACACAGCTAGTGAATATTAAGTATCTGAGGCCAGATTTGAACTCAGGTCCTCCTGACGACTTCAGGGCTGGTGCTCTATCCAGTGCACCACCTAGCTGTCCTTAGGCAGGGGTAAATTAAAGAAAATAGGCAAAAATTTCCAGATTTATTGGTCCATAATTACCATTAATCATGTCAACATTACCATGAATAAAATAGGACAGGGGTAGAAATGCAAGATAGCACAACATATACCAATGCTTTAGGGAAAAATGTTTAGGTAGAAAAATGATTAGCTTCTTTAGCCACCCCATTTATTTTGTCCTTTAATTCATTAGTGACCTCCTTTTCTGACGTTTTTCCTTGTTAGGTTAAGAATTACCCACATATATTCACATATTATTATTAATCAATAAATGTCTGAATTAAAAACTGATTATATGTTAATAATTACATTTGTACACAAATATCAACATATATACTCTAGTTTTACTACTGTCTGTCCAGGAATTGAATCCTCATTCCTCTACACATACAAATCTGGTCCCCAGAGAAAGGAAAACATATTTAAATATTACATTGAAAAATCTGTGATTCTTTGGTGGTACCAATCCTGGATAAGAAGCTGACCAAAAAGCCACCCAAAACATCAAAATATTACAAAGGAAATATGATTTCATTACTGACAGCAAAACTTTTAAAAAAGTCATGCTTATCTACTATCAATCTCTTCTCAGTTATCACTAGGATGCTAGGGAAACAATACAACTAATTGTATGAACATTGGTACTTCTGAAGTGCTATACAACATGCCATTATTAATAGGAATGTATGATATCTTTTGGAGTTTATCATAATTATTTGTTAGATATAAAGCCACGTGATTTGGAAGGGATGTTTCTTATTTTATAAATACTAAACCACACTACCAATACTTGACAATTCTGCAACTTGAAGAAAATGTTCATAATCACACAGTATTTTCAGTAAATTGTGAAATCTTTGTTGTGCCAGTGAAGGTTTATGGGCAGTGGCAACACATATTTACAGTTTCAGTAGACCTGTTTATAATGCTACTAAGACCCCTTAACTTTTTCCTTTCTATTAAAATGATGAGGAAAATGACAAGAAAAGGCAAGGAAAAAATTTTAAGGCAAAGAAAGACATAAAGGTCCTTAGTCAGAGGATAATAAGTTTTCTTAAATTCTGTCTAATTTCTACCCATCATACCAATGCACTGTGAAAAAAAGAGAAGGCACTTTATTCACCTTATGTTTCAAGTAAACATAAGTGCCTTGGCAGTAAATGATTAGGTTATCATAAACGAGTCACTTTCCTCTCACTGATTTTTAATTTCTTTATAAAAATGAAGAAGTTGGGTTGAAGTTAAGCCTTTAAAAAGTAGGAATTATTGTAATATATAGATGAAAGGAGAAAATATTTGAGGTAGGCAGAAAAGTAGTTTTTGAGCAAAGACATGAAAGGAAGAACTTCTCTAATCTTTGTTCTATCTTAACCTCCTTTGTTCCTTCCTCTTGCTGCTCTCTTCAGCATCTTCCACCTACAGAATATTTGATTCCCTCTGAATTTTGTTCCTTGGCTTTTACCTTCTGTTTTAGGTAATCTGATAACACCTGAATTGCCTTTCCCCACCCCCACCCTATTCCTGTTGCTAGTATCCTTTGCTTGAATAGTTGGACATTATTTTTCATTTAATATTCCTTATCTTTTTTGATGGAATCTGAACACTGTTCTTAATGGCCAATTGTGGCAACATGAAACCTTTGCAGCAAGTTAGCACATATATTAGATACATTTGTTCATATCTATCACTTGCAAAAAAGTCATTCAGAAAGAAAATAACTCCCATTCATGGGAATCAGGATGGGAAAAATTAAAAAATTAAAAAAAAAAAACAACTGGGTGAATCTGAAAAAACAAAACAAAGCAAAACAAACAAACTACAACCAAACCATATTTGCATTATAGAAAATTCATTTCAAGAAGTTAGTGAAATTGTTGTACTCCTTTGGAAAAGACTATCCTGTTTCCAAGGCTTCCAATTCTGTTTGCTTAGAGAATCTGTCTTCCTCAAAAATATAATAATTTTAAAGTCTCCTGGTACTTGAAATGCATCTTGTCACTTTTTACAGTAACTTTTGCTTTCTTGATGTTGAGCCAGAGATATAGACACTTGAATGCACTGCCTCTGCCTAGTACAGCTAATTTTTCAATTTACATAAATAAATAGCCTGCCAAAACTAATTACTTCTCTTCAAAATCTAAATACATTATTTCTCCTCTTTTTTCAATCTGTCTTGGTTTAATTATTTTTACATCAGTTGTCATTTTAGAAGCTGGTTTAGACTAAAAAGGGATAATCGGATGTGTCTTACTGTTTTAATTTGACTAATTAAGATTGCTGCTTTTGTCTAGGTGTCTGGAGGCACATATTTACAGTCTACTCATATTCCTCAGAGGGAGGAGGAACAATCAAGAAAAAAAATTAAAAACATATTATATATATTTAAATATGTGTATGAAAGAGAAAGATAGATTGAGGGAGAGTGTAAAAAAAAATACCACTAATCCAGCAACTCAGGTCAAAAGCTAATTTGTATATAGGATCTATCTATCATTCTGAAAGTTAGGTCTAAGACTGCAGATGGTATTTCAGTCAACTCTGTACTATCTACTATGGACATGATAGGGAACAGCTTCAAGGGGAAATATAGCAATAATTTTAAGGTCCCTTGACCTTAGAGTTCTCCTGTCTTAACAGTGTCAATGATTCTAAAATCTTCTGGTCTTAGAATAATTCTATAAACGTTACTGATTGTCAGATAGATAATCAAGTTCCTGGCCATCCCTGGAACCTATCTGTAAGTCATAAAATTAGCAAGTAATGTGAAGCTCTGATCTTGATCTTATAAATCTATTTTCTTTCTCTTTGTTCTTTGCAAAATTCTTTTGGGACTTACTCTGCTTCTATTGCTGTTAAAATTACAATAAACTTTTCCCCTTGACTTGGAGATGGGTTCAAGCCAGAAATTTTTTGAAACCTTAATGACATTGGTTTGTGACCCCCAACCTTTTGGGACTCCTGAACTTCAACAGGCATACCATTTGAACGCCAAAAAAAAATTATGAACATACATACTGCATTGCTCTTGAAAAGCAGATGATTAGCTGAATAACCACACAATTTCATGAATGTTATTCCAGAATTGTGAGAGTGTCCTGGGACACCTACAGCTATTTGTATGGAAAAATAATTGGTGTGAAAGAATCTAGAGCCCTGTCTGAATACTACAGTGTAGATATTGATACTCCCTTGCATTTCCCTAGTACATTTTCTAATATCCTGGTATTGTGTCTTTTTGAACATTACTTAACAGCAGAAGGGATGACCTTGGGTAAACTTCTTTATCTTTCTGACTTGCATCTAAAAAAGGATACCAATAATACTTATAGTATTTAAGTATGGTTGTTTTTAAGTTCAAATGAGATAATACATATTAAGAACTTTGCAACCTTTAAAGTACTATCCATGTTTTCTTAAAAGTTTGGGTGAAGTGTAAGCTATTAAAACTTTAATATACTAAGTGGTTAGAAAGATAAGTTAAAATCTGGCATCAGACTCTTAATAATGTTGAGGTTCAAAAGGAGAACCCAAAAGGCTGGCATTGCAAATTGGTATCACTAGATTTTCCAGGTTTGAATCCATCTCTATGTCAAGGGGAAAAGTTTATTGTAATTATAAAGCCAATTGAAGCAGGCTAAATTTCAAAACAATTTAGCAAAGAACCAGGAGCAAGAAGATATATTTATCCTGTTCTTCATGTCACTGATATGCTAATTTTATGGCCCAGAGATAAAACTGAGGAATGGTCTATTCATTATTGTCTCCAAAATTTGGTTATCACTGACCAGCAGATTATCTATCTGACACTCTGCAATATTTGTAGAATCATATTAAGGCCTGAAGACTTTAGAATCATTGACAAATTGTTAAAGCAAAAGAACTCTAAGATCAAGAGAACCACATCACTGCTATGTTTCCCCTACTAGCCTAACACTATCAATAATAGCTATAAGACTATGAGTAAATCATTTAATCTCTATTTGCCTTAGTTTTCTCATCTACAAAATAAAGATGCCCTCTTTCCATTGTTACTGTGAATATTAAATGAAATAATAATTGCAAAGTATTTAGCATACTCTTTTCAGTTTCATTGTAGGTGTTGTCTAGCCTTATTTAAATGCAAATATTTCCAGGGCAGGGACTTATATGTGCAGTATCTAGCATAGTGCTTGACACAAAGTAAATACTTGTGCTAGTTGACTGACCAGTTTACCAAACTTGTTTTGTGGAATATTTACACATATTGATAAACTACTGTTTTTGTTTTTTTGTATTTGAAAACTTAAAAAGTATTAGCATATAAACTCATTGCCTGTAGGCTTACTGAAATTATTCTAGGTTTTTCTCTAGTAGTAGAGAGAATGATGGGAATAATATGTATCTCACATTGTTCCTATGTAATTTTGTTTTATTTTATATGTCCATAATTAGAAACTTTTATTCTACGTATTTGGAAATTATGGGCATGTCAGATTCTACTTCAATTTAAAGCACTGTTCTGATTTTATTTTATTTTTTTTTATGAATAGATGTTATGTTTGGGTAAATGTAGACAACAGTATAATCTTTGATATAGATCTGGTTTCAATACATGGCTTTGGGTGGGGTCTCAAGAATCTTTTAAAGTCACTATTCATAATAAGGGTATTAGTCTGCCATTTCACAAAAGGTAATAATCTTTTGAAATATAAACCTAGCTATCACTTAAAGTCTGATGAGGTAATCAATATATTCTAAAGTTTTGTGGCCTCTCGTGTTGCATAATTGTTAAAATTTCCTTGCAAATTCTAAATTTATCACTGTCTAATGTCCCTAAGAAAAACTTTCTGTTTTTTTCTAATGCTCATGGCTTAGTTCTGAATTGACATCATAAAACATTCCTTTCTCTTAAACAAATCCATAGGACTCAAGTATTTACTTGATTCTTCTTTTTAAATCTATTGTGGTTTGTTTTATTTGTTTAACCTATTGCTTATTGTTTAATAATCAAACCTATTTTATTGTTAAAACCTTTATGATTGTTTTCCATGAAAGGCCTTTTAATTCCATATTGAGTCTTAACTCTTCTATGTGCTTCATCAGGAAATAAAGAAATTTTGATTACATTTGACAAATCCTAATGGCATATATAAGTTTTTCATATCTCCCCTATAGCAATGGTCCCCATATTTAATTAGTACTGTTGAGACTGGGAAGAGGGATTGTTGTCATGAGGTGCCTCAAAAGAATTTGTAGGCTTGAACTCATCTCCTAGTTAAGGGGGAAAGCTTTATTACAATAGTAACACCATTACAAAAGCAGGCTGGAATTTTTTTTTTTTAATCTTTTTATTTGCAAAACATATGCATAGGTAATTTTTCAACATTGACCTTTGAAAAGCTTTCTGTTACAAATTTTTCCCTTCTTCCCCCCACCCCCTCCTCTAGATGGCAGGAAGTCTAGTACATGTTAATTAGGTTAAAATATTTGACAGATCTAATATATGTATACATATTTATACACTTATCTCGCTGTACAGGAAAGGAAAACAAAAAAACAAAAAAACAAAAACCTGAGAAGGAAAACATGCAAGCAAACATCAATAGAGATTGTGAAAATGCTATGTTTTGGTCCAGACTCAAATCCCACAAGCCTCTCTCTGGGTGTATATGGCCTTGTTCATCACTGAGCAGCTGGAACTGGTTTGAAACATCTCCTTGTTGGAGAGAGCCACTTCCATCAGAATTGATCATTGCATAGTCTTATTGTTGTCATGTACAATGATCTGCTGGTTCTGCTAATTTCACTCAGCATCAGTTCATGCAAGTCTCTCCAGGCCTCTCTGAAATCATCCTGCTGGTTGTTTCTTACAGAACAAAAATATTCCATGACATTACATACCATAATTTATTCAGCCATTCTCCAATTGATGGGCATCCTTTCAGTTTCCAGTTTTTAGCCACTACAAAAAGGGAGCAGGCTGAAATTTTAATGCAATTCAGCAGAGAAACAGAGGCAAGGGGATACATTTATCCAGCTTTCAATCATAAATATGTTAATTCTATGGCTCATAGGTAGGAAGAAGTAGTCTCAGGAATTTGGTTCTCTTGATCAGATTATTACTGACAAGATTACTAGTCAGCAATCAATTGAGGAGTGGTCTTATTCACCATTGTCTCAAGAATTTGATCTGTGGGACTAAACTGAGACCAGAAGGTATTTGACTAAGGAGTGGTCAGAGTCAGACAGATTGCAGAAAATCAAGAATCACTGACTTATTGCCAGAACAGAAACCCCACTAAAATCAGGGGACCACAAAATCATATTACATCAGTATATTTTTTTTAAAGTACACTTCAAAATTATGGCGTATTTTAGTATTATAAATTGCTTAGATCTCAGTTTCTTTAAACATATTCTGTCCCTTCTTTTGTGATTTCAGGATAGTGCTAAATCTCTTAAGAAATTTACTTATAGGTATCTTGATAGATTTACACCTTATGGACTCCTGTAGAATATCATGAAATTGGTGTGTCTTTTCTTATGGGATTCAATTCAATTTCTAGATTCAGGCTTAAAGTTTTTATTCTTTATCTTGCCTAGAACACATTGAGAAGTTTAGATTTATCAAGATCTAATAAAAGTTTGAAATAATTGGTAAAAGATTTCATGATATGTACAACTGTTTGATATGTTTCTAGTGTTTGATTTCGCCTATGTAATTAACTGAATAAAAACTTTACTTCATCTCCCTTTTAAAAGTGGAGGCTGTTTTTTATTCTATTTCAGATTGATTATATGATTATAATGAACATCAAGGCTAAGCAAAGTCATAATGGCTTTAAATTGTCTTCCTGAAAATTGTTACGCCTTATATATTAATTGTTCTTGACACTGTAATGTTGGTAAGGTATTTTGAATAGAAAATACTTTCTGACTTGGATATCATTTACTGCAGCATTCTCACTATATTTTGTTATTTAATATGTTTGTACTATATTGTTAGGCCATGAGTTCAAACTAGAATTAATCAGTAAAAGCAGCTAAAAAATAGTTCTGGAACTTGGGGTGACTTGTCTAATAATTACAAAATCTAGGATATTTCTCTTTATAACTTTGAGCTTTGGGAGAATGTTCTTTTTGTATCTCTGTAAAGATTATTTTTCTTATTATGATGATGGTAATTGGGATAGTGATGGTGACTATGATCATCATATTCATAACAAAGTTGTATAGCAGGAAATCAGCACAGATCACATTTTTAAGTCTGTTCATGGATCCTTTTTATCTTTTCATTATTTAAACTAGGTGGCACAGTGAATAGATACTGGATCTGGAGTCAGGAGTTCTCAGACATTTATAGATTAATGATACCAATCCTTGAATCCCTCTATCTGGTTCAATTTCTTCAACTATAAAATTGCAATAATGATAATAGCACATCTTCACAGGACTATTGTGAGGATCAAATGAGGTACCATTTGTAAAATGCTTTGCAAATCTAAAAAGAATAAACCTTATAATACATAAATGCTAGTCATTATTTATTTACCTTATACATTTTATGCCTGAAGATAATGATGACTTCAGGAAAAAGAGATTGGTAAGTTAAAATATACCTCCCCTCACCAGAAGTTGCAGGGAGGATACTCTCAAATTGAGCCTAAACTGCAGAGTAGGAGAGAGAAAATGAAAGACCAATAGTCTGGCTAACAATTTAGATATTTTCTTTCTTTCTTTATGCAGGAAATCATGAATCAAGATTGCCAGGCTTTCTTCAGGCAGCTTGGAACAGCAAAAACTGTAGAAGATGACTGAGGCCATTGGCTAAGCAGTGACTAATTTTTTTCTCACAGGTAAAGCTTGTAGATAGCTCAAACTCTAAAACTGATATAGAAACCAGAGTACAGAGAGGACAGAAGTCTCCGTGGATTACTTGTGAATGTTCCCTCTCCAATCCTTAAGAATTAGAACCTGAGACGAAGATCTTGAGAAACATTTGGCCCCAGTAGACATGAGAGCTTAGCTTTTTCTTTTCTGTAAGCTGTTGATTTCATATTTCTAATATCTCAGGATATAATCTATGTCATCCCCTAGTGAAATTTCAGCCCTGAATTTAACCTGCTTAGTGTTGCTTTACTTGAAAGCAGATGGTGCAGTGATTAAATAGATTAGATGATTCCCCCCCCTCCTCCCCCCAGAATAAGCAACTTCTGATAGCCAGAAAGGAATCTTTTGGGAAACTTTCCCATCCATTTGACAGAGAGAAGCTGAGGCTTTTGGCTTAGGTAAACTACAACATTTTGTAAAACTCAGTCATTAGAGCCTGCATAGTTAGTACAGTAAAAGACTATCATTCTGTTTAAGAAAGAAAACTCATAAACCAAATTGTACCATTGCTATTACTATAGGGCTTAAATGACCATTTGATAACCATATTCTCCTTGTAAATTTTTTGAAATACAATGATGGTTGCCATTTATATGGTTCTTTAAAGTTTCACTCAAGCTTCACAACAATTCTATGGGATAAATACTACAGACATCTTCAATCTAAAAATAAAGAAAAAAAAGAAAAAAGAAAAAAGAAAACAGGCAAAAGGAAATACTTTAAGTGCCTTGCCTATGGTTATACAACTAGCAGTACCAAGAAGCATATGTCAACCCAAATCTTTTATGATTCTAAGAATTCTAAGTGGATTCTACTTTAGCCACTATTCTGTATTGTTTTTTTTTAAATACTGCCCCTACTCCCCCTTCTTCCCCCAACCCTGACTAATCTAGGTAGATAGTTTCTTATATTTTTATCTATTGACAAATTTTGTGTCCCTGCTCAAGTTCAAGATCTTGCAAAGACCTTGACTTTTGGAAGGCTACATTGAAAAATCCATGTGTACATTACATCAGTTTATAAAACCAATATTTCATTTTATTGGCCTAAATTCTTTGCTCCTCTCCCCTCCCCCTCCCCTTTGAATTCTCAATTCAGAATTTATACCTTATAACTGGAGTTTAAATGTTATCAGTGAGCACAACTTTTTTAAAAAATTGAATCATTTCTTGTTCAATAGATAATCTTGAAATTTAAGATACTAACTAAAGAAACATTTTGATGGAACCTAAATAAATCAGACCAGTAATGAGAGCTGGGATAGAAATATAGTAGTAATAGCACACTCTCTAATTTATGTCCAGAAAGATAACCAAAGTGCTGCTTTTAAGTACAGTTGAGTGAACTCCTTTTTTGAAATCCTATAAAGGGACATTTGAGTTCCAATAGCTGGAATTTCTCTTCCAAATAATATCTGAGAAGAACATTATTCTGGCTTTTCTTTACATTTATTGCTCTCTTTTTTGTGGATGATAGGGAAGAAAAATAGGAAAAAGACAAATGCACATTTTTTTTCCATTTGGCATATTTTCTGCATGTGTATCACATTTTCATTTTCATTTGAAGGGATTCAAGTAAATTGGGACACTTATTCTATTTAAAAATATTTATTTATTTTAATACACATTGCTTTATGAATTATGTTGGGAGAGAAAAATCAGAGATAAAGGGGAAAACCATAGGATTAAAGCAACAATAACCAAAAAAGAAAAAAAGAAGTGAATATAGCATATGTTGATTTGCATTCGATCTCCATAGTTGTTTTTCTGCATGCAGATGGAATTTTCTATCCAAAGTCTACTGGGATTGCCTTAGATCCATTGGATTTTTTAAAATAAAATGAATTCCTTGAATGATTTTTCAAACACATAGATCCAATTTATGAAGTTTCAGATCCAAGCCCTTCTTTTTGTTCTTGTTTTTCAAGTGTTCAGTTATTTCCAATTCTTTGTGAACTCATGGACCACAGCACACCAGGCTGTCTTATCTGCCACTATCTCTCCAAATCTGTTGAAGTTAATGTCATTGTTTCCATCACCTCCTTAATTTATTGAACAGGACTAAAGCCAAAGCTTGAGTACCTCATAGTACCTAATAGCCTGAGAAAATCTGAATGTAGATACCAATCTAAGTTCCAAATGAAAAGATGTGGTTACTGGCATAGAAACAACAGATTTCAAGAAGGGAAACATTCTGGTAAGTAAAATTCTGTTTCTAGCTTACCTAAAAGAAGTAAGAAAGTCACAAAATTTAGGCAGTTGTATTATCATTAGTATGCTGGTATGATTCTAGTACCCTAAAAAAGTGATTTTTTCTAGGATTCAAAATTATTTAGAGACCCAAAATGAGGAGGGAAACAGGCAGTATATGATATAGTCTGAGAATAATCAGGTGCTAAATGTAGAGCAAAAGAAGAGAGAGGAGAGATATTAAAAGAAGTATAAAATAAAAATTGGAAGCTACTGTTGGAAAACTGTGGTGTAGAGTTTAACTAAGATAGTTTGTGCTTTTAAAAATATTTAATTCAAGGACAATTTTTTTCTATACTTTAAGGTTATTTTATTTTTTTAAAGAGATACAATGGCATAACAAAGTCTCTTATTTTAAAATTTAAAAAAGGAAAGCAATAATGCTGAAATTAAAGAACCTATTACAGAGTGATTATTTTTAAGTTGTATGGGGTCTTGTAAGGAAACTGTATTCTTCAGTGGATTAATGTCACAGAAGTGAAGTGGGCATAAGTGAGTCCTTAAAACAAGCACACATTCTCTGCTGAGTTTCAAGCTTTGAAATATCCACAGCTACCATATGGAAACTTTGGAAGTCAGTTTTGGGTTCTGATGACTAGGGGGCAGGTACTATATGATAGTTAAAAAAGTTTTCAACTGGTTGTGGCACTGAATTAACTAAAATTATTGCTAAGCACTGAGTATCCATACAGAAGTACGCAATCCATTCTTCTCATAATTTCTTTTCCTTTGTGGGTTTAAGTAAAAAGGCTACTTTAAACTGCATAGGAAAGAAGGAATGGCTCCATTAATCTATTCACTTTCATAAATATATGAGACATAATAGTCCTGTTTCTTTTGTGTTTATTCTTTCCTCATATCATATGAACAAATATGTGGAGGATGGACTCACTCAGGTTGTAACTGTATATGTTCAGGAGATCACAAATATCCTATCAAGAAACCAGAAGTATTAAGAGTCTTCTAGTACAAGGCTCTTTAAACTTTTTCCACTTGCAACCTCTTTTTGACTGAGAAAGCTTTACAGGACCAATATGTATATAAAATAGGAATACAAATCAAGCATTTACTGATAATAAATCATAATTTTGTGACTTCCACATTCAGTTATGAGACCTTGTATGGGATCATGAGCCATAGTTTAAGAAACTGGACTCTAGAGCAATGATGTAAAGATAAAATAGTAATAGAACCACTAATAGATAAGGATCACTGGGGCCAAATATTGATTTAGAAAAACATATATTAATATTACCATTATTCTTTTGTCTTTTTATTTTGTTAAATATTTCCTAAGTGTATTTTAATCTTGTTCTAGTCTACCAGTACCAGTAGCCCTAGGCCTTGGAATTCAAGTGAGAAACAACCCAGAAATGGATACTTTAGCAATTTTGTGGGCTTTACAAGGTTTGGAGGTACAGGTGGTACCTGAAGGATGTAACTTTGCAGTTGCCAGACTCAGAAAATGATGCACTATAGAAGTCAGACTATAATTTATGTTTTCCCTTCTCTGGAATCTGTTAAAAGTTGGGAGTTGGGAGGAGTAGCAGTCACAGCAAATTAGTGACCTTGCCCAAGAGGGAACTAGACTTACTCCAGGATCAAGAATACAACAAGTGTTCTCTCCATGTATGTCTTAACTGTCACTGAATCCATTTTACTCAAGGACTTTACATGACTAAGGGGAGATTGTGCATCTGGTTTGTGTTGAATGTTTTGCACCAGCTGTTATTTCTATACCTTCTCAACAAATCTTTTTTTTTTCCTAAAACTTTTTCTAAAAACTAATAGGGAAAAAATTTATGAAATTTATATGATAACGCTTTCAAGTGATAGAATTAGAATCCCAATCTATCAGGGTTACTTAATAGTATTCTAAGATAGCAGTTTGAAACCCCAAATCACAAATAGTGTGGAATTGGTTGGGAACACCATGGAGATTTCTACCAATTTAAGAAAGTCACTTGGCTCTCTCAACTTGTTTCTACATTTGCATATTGAAACTTTTGATCTCAAAAATCTCAATGAGGAGCCAAGATGGCAGAGTGAAAACGTGACTCTCTGCGTCCTCCTCTGATCTTCTCTCAAACCAACAATAAAATAAGCCTCTGAACTGATCTTCAAGTCAATGAATTCAGAAATATTTGGACACTGCTCTCTGAAGAACTTCATATCAGGTTTGTCTAACTCGGACAGAGGGATAAACAAGCGGACTCGGATATAGGCCGGAATTGAGGGTAGGACTCAGGTCAGCTCATTGTGACAGAAACTCCAAACTCCAAATTACAAACACCTGGAGTTTATCTGAGGAACTTGGGACACTCTGCGCTGAGTGAGGGCAGGTGTTCTGGCAGACTTGCCTTGTTTAAGGAGTAATTCAGACTTAGTCCTAGCCCCCACCTGCCCAGCACCTTAAGTTAACTCAGTGAAGTGCCCCAGGGCAAAGAGCTTCAGCCACCGTTTTTTCTGAGCCTTAAAGAGACATCCACGCTGTCTAAAAAAAAAAAAATGAAGAGGCAAAAGAGAGCTCTCACCATAGACAGCCTTTATCAAGAGAAAGAAGGAATGACCCCAGATCCTGAGGTTCCTTTAGACAAAACTCCAAAGGAAGTTATTAAGGACCATCACTGGTCCCCTTTTCAAAAGGCCTTTCTGGAAGATTGCATAAAGAACCTCATAAGAGAGCTGGACGATAAATGGGAAAATACATTGAAATCAGTGCAAGAAGGATATGATGCCCTGAAAAAGAGATATGAAAAAGACACCAATTTATTGAAAAATAAAATTAATGAAGTGGAAAAAGAGTGCAATTAAAAAAAATTCAATTGGCCAGTTACAAAAGGAGCTTAAAAAGGTAACTGAAGAAAACAACACTTTTAAAATAAGAATTGAACAAATGCAAGTGAATGACTCAATAAGACTTCAAGAATCAGTCAAACAAAAACAAAAAAAATGAAAAATTAGAAGAAAATATGAAATATCTCCTAGGAAAAACAATTGACTTGGAAAATAGATCTAGGAGAGACAATCTAAGGATTATTGGACTTCCTGAAAGCCATGATGAAAAAAAAATCTAAACACTATCTTCCAGGAAATCCTGAACGAAAACTGCCCTGAGATTGTAGAATCAGAAGGCAAAATCACCATTGAAAGAATTCACTGATCACCTCCTGAAAGAGACCCCAAAATTAAAACCCCAAGGAATATCGTGGCTAAATTTCAGGACGATTGCACCAAGGAAAAGATTCTGCTAGCAGCTAGAAAAAAACAATTCAAAAACTGAGGATCAATAATTAGAATCACACAGAATTTGTCAGCCTCCACATTGAAGGATCCAAGGGCCTGGAACCCAGATATTCGGAAAGGCAAAGGAACTTGGATTACAACCAAGAATAACATATCCAGCTAGAATGAACATTATCCTCGAGGGAAGAAGATGGTCATTCAATGATATAGGTGAATTTCACCTATTTCTAATGAAAAGACCAGATCTGAACAAAAAATTTGACCTCCAAACACAGAACTGAAGAAAAGCATAAAAAGGTAAAAAGGAAAGGACTCTTGAGAACTTTATTTCTACTATGGGGATACTTAAAGTTTGAAGGTATAATTAACTAGATATTACTTTGATAATATGAAAAAGAAAACTAGAGGGGGAAAGGTTGTCATACTGGGGAAAAGAGGGAAACAGTGTTAAATAAGATCTAAAAAAAAGGAGGTAAAAACAAGATAAAATCTCTTGAAGAGGCAAAGAAAATCTAATATAATTGAGAGAAAGAGGGGAGGTAGATGAGCATTGTGTAAATTATACTCTCATCAGGATGGGCTCTAAAAGTGTATATCAGACACTTGATTTCACATAGAAACTTGTCTGTTGCTAGAGGGAAGTGGGAGGGAAAAGAGGAAAAAGAAAGGGATAAATTATTAGAAGGGAAAATAGAAGAATCAGGGGAAAGGAGTTAAAAAAAGGGGGAGGGGATCTAAAGGGTGGTGGATTGTTTGGGAGAGGGGGTCATCAAAAGCAAAGTACTGAGGAGGGGGGAAGGGAGAAAGGGGAAAGGAAAGAGGAAAACATAACTTGGGTAAATAAGATGGCAGGTAATAAAGAATTAGTTATTCTAACTGTGAATGTGATTGGGATGAACTCTCCCATAAAGTGGAAGCGGATATCAGACTGGATTAAAAACCAGAATCCCACAATATGTTGTCTACAAGAAACACATCTAAAACATAGTGACACATATAGGATCAAGGTAAAAGGCTGGAGCAGAACCCATTATGCTTCAGGTGAACAAAAAAATGCAGGGGTAGCAATCCTTATCTCAGATCAAGTAAAAGCCAATATAAATCTAATCAAAAGACATAAGGAAGGAAACTATATTTTATTAAAGGGTACCAAAGATAATGTAGCAATATCAATACTAAGTATATATGCACCAAGTGCAAGAGCATCCAAATTCCTAGGGGAGAAATTAAGAGAGATGCAGGAAGAAATAGACAGCTAAACTATACTAGTGGGGGATCTCAACCTTGCTCTCTCAGAACTAGATAAATCAAACCAAAAAATAAACAACAAAGAAACTAGGGAGATAAACCAATTGTTAGAAAAGCTAGGTATGATAGATCTATGGAGAAAGTTGAATGGAGACAGTAGGGAGTTTACTTTTTTCTCAGCAGTCCATGGAACCTATACAAAAATTGACCATGTGTTAGGGCATAAAAACCTCAAATTCAAATGCAGGAAGGCAGAAATAGTAAATGCATCTTTTTCAGATCATGATGCAATAAAAATCACATGCAATATAAGGCCAGGAGAAAATAAACCAAAAGTTAATTGGAAATTAAAAAATCTAATCCTGAAGAATGAATGGGTGAAAGAGCAAATCATAGACACAATCAATAATTTCATCCAGGAGAATGACAATAAGGAGACAACATACCAAAATTTGTGGGATACGGCCAAAACGGTTATAAGGGGCAATTTTATATCTCTAGATGCTTACTTGCATAAAATAGAGAAAGAAAACATTAACAAATTGGGCTTATTATTAAAAAAAACTAGAAAAAGAACAAATTAAAACCCCTCAATTAAATACCAAATTGGAAATTCTAAAAATAAAAGGAGAAATTAATAAAATTGAAAATAAGAAAACTATTGAATTAATATATACAACTAAGAGTTGGTTCTACGAAAAACAACCAGCAAAATAGATAAGCCTTTAGTTAATTTCATAAGAAAAAGGAAAGAGAAAAATCAAATTGTTAGTCTCAATAATGATAAGGGAGAACTTTCCTTCAATGAAGAGGAAATTAGAGCAATAATTAGGAGTTACTTTGCCCAATTTTATGCCAGTAAGTTTGACAATCTAAATGAAATTGAGGAATATCTACAAAAATATAGATTGCCCAAATTAAAAGAAGAGGATATAAATTATTTAAGTAGCCCCATATTAGAAAAAGAAATAGAACAAGCTATTAGCCAACTCCCTAAGAAAAAATCTCCAGGGCCAGATGGATTTACATGTGAATTCTACCAAACATTCAAAGAACAATTAATTCCAATAGTATACAAACTATTTGAGAAAATAGGGACAGAAGGTATATTGCCAAATTCCTTCTATGAGACAGATATGGTGCTGATAGCTAAACTAGGTAGGGTGAAAACAGACAAAGAAAACTATAGACCAATTTCTCTAATGAATATTGATGCAAAAATTTTAAATAAGATATTAGCAATGAGATTACAGAAAGTCATCCCCAGGATAGTACATTATGACCAAGTAGGATTTATACCAGGGATGCAGGGGTGGTTCAATATTAGGAAAACTATCAGCATAATTAATTATATTAATAACCAAACTAACAAAAACCATATGATTATGTCAATAGATGCGGAAAAAGCATTTGATAAAATCCAACACCCTTTCCTATTAAAAAACACTAGAGAGTATAGGAATAAATGGGCTTTTCCTTAAAATGATCAGTAGCATCTATTTAAAACCATCAGCAAGCATCATAGGTAATGGAGACAAACTAAAACCATCCCCAATAAGATCAGGAGTGAAACAAGGCTGCCCACTGTCACCATTAGTATTTAATATTGTATTAGAAATGTTAGCTTTAGCAAGAAGAGAAGAAAAAGAGATAAAATTAATCAGAGTAAGTAATGAAGAAACCAAATTATCACTCTTTGCAGATGACATGATGGTATACTTAGAGAACCCTAGAGACTCAACTAAAAAATTACTAGAAACAATTCACAACTTTAGCAAAGTTGAAGGATTCAAAATTAATCTACATAAATCATCAGCATTTTTATATATTACCAACAAAGTTCAGCAGCAAGAGATACAAAAAGAAATTCCATTCCAAATAACAGATGATAGGATAAAATATTTGGGAATCTATCTGCCAAGGAAAAGTCAGGAACTATACGAACTAAACTACAAAACACTTTCCACACAAATAAAATCAGACCTAATCAATTGGAAAAAACATTAAGTGCTCATGGGTAGGCAGAGCAAACATAATAAAAATGACAATACTACCCAAACTAATCTACTTATTTAGTGCCATATCGATCAAACTCCCACGAAATTATTTTATAGATCTAGAAAAATTGTAGCAAAGTTCATTTGGAAGAAGAAAAGGTCAAGGATTTCAGGGGGATTAATGAAAAGAAAGGCAGATGAAGGTGGCCTTGCTGTACCAGATCTAAAACTATATTATAAAGCAGTGGTCATCAAAACCATTTGGTACTGGCTAAGAAATAGAGAAGTCGATCAGTGGCACAGGATAGGTTATCAGGACAATCTAGGCAATAATCTTAACAATTTAGTGTTTGATAAACCCAAAGACCCCAGCTTTTGGGATAAGTACTCACTTTTCGGCAAAAACTGCTGGGAAAATTGGAAACTAGTATGGAAGAAATTAGGGCTTGACCCATACCTAACACCACATACCAAGATAAGATCTAAATGGGTTCAGGATCTAAAGAGTGATTTTGTAAGCAAGTTAGAGGAACGAAATATAGTTTATCTCTCAGACCTGTGGAGATGGAATAAATTTATGTCCAAAGAAGATCTGGAACTCCTAACTGAACACCAGATGGATAATTTTGATTATATTAAGTTAAAAATTTTCTGTACAAATAAAACTAATGCAGACAAGATTAGGAGGAAAGCATCAAACTGGGAAATCATCCTTATATTTAATGGTTCTGATAAAGTCCTCATTTCTAAAATATATAGAGAATTGTCTCATATATATAAGAATTCAAGCCACTCTTCAATAGATAAGTGGTCAAGGGATATGAACAGACAATTTTCAGATGATGAAATTAAAACCATCTCTAGTCATATGAAAAGTTGCTCCAAATCACTATTGATCAGAGAAATGCAAATTCAGACAACTCTGAGGTACCACTACACACCTGTCAGTTTGGCTAAAATGACAGGAAAAGATAACGATGAATGTTGGAGGGGATGTGGGAAAACTGGGACACTAATACATTGTTGGTGGAACTGTGAATGGATCCAACCATTCTGGAGAGCAATTTGGAGCTATGCTCAAAAAGTTATCAAACTGTGCATACCCTTTTACCCAGCAGTGTTTCTATTGGGCCTATATCCCAAAGAGATCTTAGAGGAGTGAAAGGGACCCACATGTGCAAGAATGTTTGTGGCAGCCCTTTTTTTAGTGACTAGAAACTGGAAACTGAATGGATGCCCATCAATTGGAGAGTGGCTGAATAAATTATGGTATATGAATGTTATGGAATATTATTGTTCTGTAAGAAACGACCAGCAGGATGATTTCAGAGAGGCCTGGAGAGACTTGCATGAACTGATGCTGAGTGAAACGAGCAGAACTAGGAGATCATTATACACGGCAACAACAATGCTATATGACGATCAATTCTGAGGTCCATGGCTCTCTGCAACAAAGAAATGTCTCAAACCAGTTTCAGTTATTCACTGAAGAAAACCATATACCCCCAGAGAGAGGGATATGAAATATGGACCACAACGTAACATTTTCATGATCTCTATTGATGTTTGCTTGCATTGTGTTGCCTTTCTATGGTTTTCTTTTTTTTCTTGTACATAGGATTTTTCTTACACAACTTGTCAACTATTATTACATTATTAACATGTAGTGGACTTCCTGCCATCTAGGGGAGGGGAGGGGACTGGAGGTAAAAGTTGTAATGGAGAGCTTTGTAAAGATCAATGCTGGGGAACTACCCATACATATGTTATACAAATAAAAAGCTTTAATAAAAAAAAATGTTGAAAAATTATCTTGCTTATGTTTTGAAAATAAACAAATAAAAAATAAAATAAAATCTTGCTTCATATCTTAAAAAAATCTCAATGATCTTTCCATCTCTAAATACTAATGTGAAATTAAATAGTCAGATATAAAATTTGTAATACCTAAACATTTCACTGACTTTGTAAATTCATTGACACAGGTTCTTCCTTTAGCAATATAATCTGTTGAACCCACTCAATCTATGTCCACATCTGTTGTCTAGGTTTCCATATAAAACAACACAAATAGAATATTCTCAGGATATTGGTTTAACTTGAATTTATTCCCTAAGAACTCCCATGTATAACATAGGAAATTATAGTTGAGGAATAATAATATATATTTTCTGTTTCACTGGAGATGGTTGATAAGGAACTATTTTTTGTTTTAGAAATCCTTCCCAGAGTAGGGGTGAAGCTGATAGTACCACTCAGTTTTAGCACCTCTAAGAGCTCTAAAATTCTCAAATACTCATACCATGAGTTTTTCCTTATATGGGCTCACTTTTGCCTCACTGGCTTCTTTAATAAGTCTATGAGAAGATGGTTTGATTGTGCACTGTCTCTTTTGGAGACTTGCAATCACCTCATTTGATACTGAAAGGGAGTTCTCCGTCTCTTGTCTGCCTTTGTCTGTGTGTGTGTGTGTGTGTGTTTGTGTGTGTGTGTGTGTCTGTATCTCTGTTTTTGTCTCTCTCTTTTTCTCCCTCTCTTTGTTTCTCTCTTTTGCTGCTATAAAATGTATGCTTAGTTGGTGGAATTCAGACTTCTAGGATTCACATTAGTTATTGGCAAAGAATTTCCCAAATTTTTACTCTTAATTGACTTGTAGTTCTACAAGCTCCTAGTAGAACAACATAAAGCATTGAGAAGTGAGTGACAAAGGTAGTGAAGACCACTGATATTTTGCCATATTGGATCAGTTAAAAGAATTAGGAATAGTTATTCTAGAGACAAGATTAAGTGGACCTGATAACTGTCTTGAAATATTTTAAAGATAGCTATGTGGAAGAGGGGCAAGATTTATTATTCTGTTTGGGACCAGAGAACAGAATTAAGAACAAGGCCTGGCAGTTTTAGAAATGTGTATTTCACCTCAAGTAAAGCTGAACTTTTCTTACTCTGAGAACTATTAAAAGTAGAATGGTTTTTCTGGTGTGGTGGTAGGTTAGCCTTTAGTAGAGCAAACATCTGATGGGCAGTTATCAAACAAAATATTAAAAAAATATTCTTATGAAGAGTAGACTAGGTGGCCTATGAAATCCCTTCTAATTTTCATATTTTACATTTATAACCACTGAATATTATTTTTAAAGTATAAACTGATTACCTTCTTATGGATGGAATTTCCACTGAAAAGTCTTGTGCTTTACTGTGAAAAGGCAAGATGTGAGAATGCTGTGTCTGAGCACCAGACAGGTGCATGACTTCATTTTTATATGGTATGCTAATCAAGATGCTTTCACTGGTCATAAGTGCATATACCTTTTTAAATGTAAAAATTAATAGATGATACAAAGAAATATGCTTCAATTTATATAGGTATATATTATAGTTATAAATGTTTCTTAGCAGTTCTATTCAAAAAACTCAAAAATAAATCAAGTTATAGGAGGAAGTCTGAGTACTCTTTGATGAGCTGTCAGGTCATGTTAAGTTCATTTTATGAAACAATATACATTTACTATTTAATTTGGGGCTGACAGCATCAAGTAATTTTTAAAAGCAAAAAAGAAGTTATGGGTTTTACTTATGAGACATCACCTTTAGATTACTACTGCTGGGATGAGCAGTAGCAAAGAAATCTGTCTCAAGGGCCACACACTATCTTTTTTTTATGCATCTTCAGCAAATGAAGGATGACTTAGTTTCATCTTAAATTTTAAAGCATCCCCTTACATATGAGAGCAGCTTGAATTTATATGCCTGATGGTCCTTTAGGGTCCATGGAAATAGAACAGAGGGACTTTGAAATGAACAGAGAAACCTAGTTAACTTCACCTCTCTTGACTTTTTTTCACATTGGAACCTTTCTTAGGATCTCTGCATGTACAGGAAGTAGCTGTCTATATGGTGTGAAATGATGAGCACTAAAAGGCCTTCTTGACCCCTCAAATCTCCCTCTTCACTCTGACCTGGTGCTTTAAATTCCCACCAAGTAAAAACTATTCTTTGATTAAAGGATTATGCTTTCCAAGAAAGCTCTGTTAAAATGCAAATATGTTACCCGGGGGGATTGCACATTAATCCATTACTGCCTGTTAACACTTCAGTAAGGATTTGTTCATAAATTCGATGATACAGAGCCAGTCCTTATAAATGAGATAGGAACATTTTTGTGTGGAAAGGTGGTTGAGGAAGATATATTATAATGGAAGTCCTGGTCAGGCAGTATGGGGTTCTAATGGGGTTCTGGGAATGAGAATCTCGTGATATGTTAGAGACAGATCATAGAGGTCATGAAAGCTGATTGTTATATTTTCAGTTCAAACATCTACACCTTGTATAGCAGCAAAAATTACCAATCAGTATTTGATTTATTGTTTTGTTGATTGTCTAGAGGTAAGAAAATAGTGAAGATAAAGTTAATGATGATTAACCTTAAAAATTTGTCATGCATAATTTTTGAAAATCCATTATTAAATATTTATCAGTATATCTATGGCTTTAAGAGAAAAACAAGGAATAATGAAGAACATTTTTCTACTTCAAAATTTTTCTAAAAACTAGCCCTCACTCTTATCCAGTCAATACAGATGCCTTATCTTAAAAAAAAAATTAATGTATATTTGTATATACTTGTGCAAAGGGTAAAAAGTTATGTGGTGGATCAGAATGAAGAAATAGAAATAGAAATGTGGGATTAAGGCTGAATAAGTACTGTTGTATCATATGTATGTGTTAAGCTCCTGTGATACAATGTAGTCACACTATTTCCTTTGAGTTCTTTAAGCACCTAGGTGACACAGTTCTGGATCCAGAGTGAAGAAGATGAGTTCAAATCTAGGCTCATACATTTTCTAGCTGTGGGAATGTGGGCAATTCACTTAATCTCAGATTTTACATCTGTGAAATGGAGACAATTATAGTACCTATCTCCCAACTCTGTTGTGAGAACAAACTGAGATAATATTTCTTAGAAGATTTGCAAACCTTAATACTCTAATAAATTATTATTATTATTTACTGTTTTCTACCTTTTAACTCATTAATTCAATGTGAAGTTAAATTTATAATAGTTTCTGTAGCAATTAAGTTTGAAAGTTTGTTCATGACATAACTATTTCTGACACAACATAATCATTTTGCTAATAGAGAATGACCCTTGATAAAGCTGCACAAACTCATTCAATATAAGTTCACTATTTAAATACTCTAAAGAACAGTAGAATATGGCATTTATCCTAAATTCTGAATAGACCATTCTTTATAATTTTTGATAGATAGATAGAAATAAAAAATTCTACCCTTCTGTCTTAAAATTGTATATGCATGTGTATATGCACATGCATATTTACAGAGGCATATAATACATACTCATATACATATAAATATACAAACACACATTCATGTATGTGGATATATATGTATATGTAAATATATACATATATATGTGTGTGTGTTCATATGCATGAATATATACATATAATCACCATGGAAGTATACTTTCCTCATGACAGTGTTTGAGACTGAAAAATATACCTTAATGAGCTGATTTATTTATTTATTTGCTTCACCTAAGATTAGAGTATTTGATTAATTTGTGAAGTGATAGAGAGCATAGATCATGATTACTCTAAATCATTATTCAGAGATAAATATGCCATGCTCAGAATCAGTAGTCTAGTTTGGACATAAATCTTTTTTTCCTGCAGAACTGTTTCCACTATATAATGGCTACAAGTCATAATATGTTTTTAGATCATGTTGTGGGATCACCCTGGATGTGGAATTCACATTGTTTATTTCCAATAGTGTCTCTTAATTGAACTACATCTGACATTTATGGCCACTCATGTCAGTAAAGGTAAATCACTATTTGTCAGAATTGAAAATAACAGCTTATAAATACATAAAAGATTTTGAAACCATAACAGACTTCTTGCCAATAAAGTCAGCAGAACATAGGGGATGACTTCTCCATAATACCTGAAGAGAGATTCACACATACAAACTACTCCTTCTGTTTTCGACCATTGACTTTGCTGCTCTTACAACTATAGAAAGCATTAAAATTTACAGAGCTTTTTATTTCAAAGGACTATATTAATTGCAATGAACAATCATGTGGAAAAAAACTTTCAATATTCCAGGAACTGTGCCAGGTGCCCCAGACAGAAAAGGAATAAATGAAATACAATCCTTATGAAGCAAAAACATATATATATATATATATATATATATATACATATATATATATAATACACACACATATATAACACACACATGTATACATGTGTGTGTAATAAATACATAGGTGGCAAATGGAATAGAATGCTGGATGTGGAGTAAAAACAACATGAATTCAAATCCAGTCCACTTACCTCTGTTTGCCTCAATTGTAATCTGTAAAATGAATTGGAGAAGGTAATGTCAAGCCAATCCAAGGTCTTTGACAACAACTTGAAAAAAAACAAAAACTTATAGGGGTCACAGAGTCAGGATTGAAATAACTGAACAAAAAAATAAATGTATACAGAATGCAGTGTTATATGGTACCAGGGGAAGGAGGAGTGATACACTAGCAACTGAGGAGAATCGGGATATATTTCCTGTAGAAGGTGGTTCATTTCATCAATAGTACACTAATGCGCAATATAAACAACAACAATAATAAATAATGATGGTGACAATGCTTTAAGGTTTGTGGTGCAGTTTAAAAGTATTATTTCATTCATTCACATAACAATATCAGGAATGAAGTACTAATATTATCTACATTTTATAAATGAGGTAAATGACTGAGAGAGGCAGAAGTTAAATGATTTGCCTGCAAATTCTCCTTTTCAGTGATAGTCACAGTCAAAGCAATGGCAATCAGTCACTGCTGTATCAAAGTAAGGGGTGATAAGTTGAACTACACATAAAAAGATACACGATTAACAATCCTATAGTCTACAAATATCATCCCAGTTAAGAAGTAAAAGTTCCTATAAAATTTTATTTTCCTCCTTGGTTTTCTGTAAAAAGCAGCATTAATTTTTAATTACTTCCATTTATGAGATACATTTCACTCAACATTTACCTACTTCATAGTCTCCTACTTAATATAAAATGTCAAATCAATACATCACTTCCATCTCATCAAGAATAAACTTCTTCCAAATATACATTTTATTAAAGTATAGGTGAAAATCTGGGAGAAATAGTAGTGCAATGCCAAGCATTGAAAAAAATGGAGAATCCAAGGGATAAGAAGCACTAATCAAATCTCTAAAGAAAAACTAATCAAAAAAGAGTGTATGCTCTACTAATTTAGCATTGACTTTTTTTGCTCCCCATCTAATAACTACAAGTTAGTTTTGAATGGCATCTCAAACCATTTTCTTTATTCTTAATTTTTTAAAATGAACTTTATCACATTTTCCATATTGGAGACGCTAATGCATTTGTTGTCTGTTTAGAGATAATGTAACAATGCTTTGTAAAATGAATTGAAAACTGATTTGGAGGTATTAAAAATCTATATTGACTTTCAGATACTCTTTGATTATCTCCCCTATTCCTCATATGGACCATTGTAAAACAAATCTTTGTTTAAAATATTTATTAATATTTTTACATCACAATGATTTCTCAATTTCTTCTTTTCTCAATAGAAGCCTTTTTTTGGTACTAACAACAAGCAGGATAACCTCAAACATTGACTTTGTCTTATAATACATAACTCATTCTGCCACTGCTAATTTGCAGAGCTCTTCTTTACTAAGAGGAGAGTAATGTTTCATTATGAGTCTTCTTACCTGGGATTTATTATTACATTGATATAAATTACTGATGTCAATATCATGCTGTTTCAAAACAATTTCACAACACTTGTGTGGCTATTGGTACCTTAGAGAAATTCCTAAAGTCCTCATATTTACCAAGGTGTCAGTCTATACTTAAAATTTTCTGTTTTCCTGGGTAACATAGTTTCAAAATATTGTCTGATTATGTGAGTCTTATCTACATGGCTAATTGAATTCCTTACACAACAGTTTCACATATCAAAATCAAAAACATATTACAACTCTATGGTTATAGTGCTCTATGTTGCCTATGTAAAGGTAAATTTTCATTTATGTAAAAAGAATATACCTTTCTTTATATTGCAACTAATTACAGGAAAAGTATTTCTAAAAAATGAAAGTTAGTTTAAATTTTGTTTTTAAATATACACAAAGGATATAGATTATGAAAAATTTTAGCACAGTGCTTGGCATATAATAGGTGCTGTATAAAGACTTATTCTTTCCCTCTTGTTTATAGTTGTACGAGTGTATACTTATTTATGAGAGCAAGTGATGGAACAAATGACCTATTAGATTCCAACTTTGTTTCCTATCAAAGAGAAATCTATTTCAATATTATAATGATACTTCTGACACTTACCCTGTAAGATCTTATAGCAATAATATCATCGAGAGCTTTTATTTTATTTGTTATTGTTCTAGACATATGTTTTTTATCAAAGTTGGGAACTTCTTAGAATTCCCTTTGCAGGCATAGAACAGCAAAACTTATAATTCATAGTCTTAGAGAATTGTCTGAGTCACTGAAGGGGTTATATGGCTTTACCTATAAACACACAGCTAGTTATGTGTCAGATGTGAATTCTAGTGCACCTGACTCCAATGCTGATCCCCAGGCTATTATTCCAAGTTATATTCTGACTATACATGTTACAGATCAATGTTGACCATTATAATATTAAGGGAAAAATGCTCCTGGATTATTTGATATTTTACTAAAAGGTAAAATAGTGTTATTCCCTATTGTTAAACAAACAAAAAAGATCATATCCTTTTGTCATAAAAGAATTTGTAGAGTAATATGTTAATTACATTTTCTGAAAACCTATTGTAAAATTTTTGTTGTTCAGTCATTTTTTCAGCTCTCTGACTCTGTGACCCCATTTGTGGTTTTCTTGGCAAAATTACAGGAGTAGTATTCCATTTCTTTCTCCAGTCCAATTTATAGATGAGGAAACTGAGGCAAAATGGATCTAGTAGTTTGCCTAGGGTCACATAATTAATAAATGTCTGAGGCCAGATTTGAACTCAGGAAAATGACTCTAGGCCCAACATTCTGTCCATTGTGTGACCAAGCTGCCACCAAAATAATTAAGTTTCTGATTTATTTAGGGGTAGAATAGGTAAAGGCCTAAGGGCAAGGAGGATGCCATATGCATTAGACATTATTTCCACTTTAATTGTTAAGAATAGAAAAGCCTTAGTCTAGCTCTCTCATTTCACAAATAGAGAACTAAGACCCAAAGAAGTTATATGAGTTGCTTGTTAGCCTTGAAGTCTTTATGTAATAATAAGAAAATATATCACAGTTTTTCTTTTTGTTTTGTTTTTCTTTTGAGAGGCGTGAATGTCCCATAACAATGCTTGTTACTATGTGACTAATCACATACCCTTTAAAAACTAATTTGAATGGGACAAGCAAGTAGTTTGTCTGCTGTATTAAGAATTTTACAATGCTATCTCATTTCCTTTTCCCAGAAATCCTGGGACACAGGTCTTATTATTTTCTGCATTTTTGCCATTGAGGAAACTGAGGCAACTAGCAGTTTAGTCCAGTGTCATATATCAAATAAGCCTCATATTTGAACTTGGGTCTTCCTGATTCCAAGTCTAACACAGTATATCTACTGTATCATCTAGCTGTATAATTCTGTCTTGATAATTAGTATAATTTGATAATACTTCTGGGAGCTAAGATACCCTTAAGCTTCTGTGAGTTATCTCTGTTTCCTCATTGGAATTATAACAGCTATGTTCTGGGGACTAGTCTCCTACTTCAAGTATGAATTGGTAGAGTATCTCTAGAGGTTACTTGGTTGTCACCATGATCCCTCTCCCTTATACCCTGGGTTTCTAAATGACCAACTACTTATTTATACAAAATAAAAACATATATGGCAGTGGCTGATTACATTATGTGTTGATTTATTTAGGAGTACAATAGGTAAAGGCCTAAGGGCAAGGAGGATGTCATATACATTGGTCAGCATTTCCCTTTTGATTGTTAGAACTAAAAAAACCTTAGAAAGCACAAGTGGGAAATAGTAAGTTACCCTGTCTTAACCATTTTTAAAAATTTATTTTTGAGGGGAATAAATATTTATTGAGCTAACTGAGGAAGAGCCATTCCCTCAACTATTTAATAGATGTCAAAAATTAGATGACACTGTAGACACTGACTTTGACTATTTTTTTTGAGACAACACAATTTCTCTATTTTACATTATAGTTGGGTTCCAATTAGTGCAAGTTATGAATTTGGAATTGTGAAACCATAAAATAGTCATATATATTAAAATTTTCACTATCCCATTATGATTATGAAAATCTGGTCATTGATTCAAATAATTTGAAAAGAAAGGATAAAAATCAGCAATACTCCATCTAAATTTGACAAAATGAAACATTCTACATGTATAGTCCTTTATCTCTGCAAAGAATGGAGGCAAATGCATTAATTTTGTTATGTCTACTTTGTAGTCAAATTTGGTAATTAAAGCATATGGTAGTTCTTTGTTTTTATTTTCATTTACATTTGTCGGAATTAATTTTTTTTGTATTTTGTTTTTCTAGTTGTCATTCTTTTTATTCTACATCACTTTACATGTTATCTCATATTTTTTCTAATCTTCATATTCATCATTTCTCAAGATATAGTAAAAATCTATTTTATTCTCTTACCACAATGTGTTCAGCGTGATCACCTAGACATCTGCTTTGTTTCCAGTTCTTTGATACTACAAAATGTGTTACTATGAATATTTTAGAGATTGTGGGATCTATTTTTTTTCTTTCTTTTCTTCAGATATAAGCTTATTAGTGGAATCTTTGGATCAAAATATTTGGACATTTTATTCATGTTATTTGAATTGCTTTCTAAAAACATTTTACTGATTTACATCTAGTCAACAATGCACTACTGTTTTCTTTTTTTTTTGTTTGTTTTTACTTTTTTTCTCACATTGACTATTTGCATCTTTTATTCTCTGTTAATTTGTTGTGTTTGAATTTTCTTGATTTATATTTTTCTTATCATTAGTAATTTGGAATTTTATTTCATATGGCTGTTAGTGATTTTCAATTCTCTTTTGAGGATTGTTTATTCATAGTGTAATCCCAGAGAAACTGAGGCAAGATAGAGATTGGTTTTTAATCTTTAATGTTGAGAGTTTATGCTAGCTGGCCTCATGGGACTCTTGTCCAAAGCATTTGTTGTAGATAAACCAAGGCAGGGAACTTACATAGGGTTTTAGCTAACTAGGGTTAAACAAAGGCAGATAAGGGGATGGAGGATGCTGGGAGGACTGACAAGCCATAATTTCAGGAAAGGATCATAATTTAATCCTGACAGGAGAGGGGTCAAGATAAGAAGATCATGGGCAGGAGACAGCAAGGCAAGGGGCAGTACTCAAAAGGAGGGGGAATTATCCTAGCAAGGATTGAAATAAAGCAGCTGGAGTTTATGACACAATGGCAGGTAAAGGTGGTCAGAGCTTCAAGATTTTTCCTGAGCTCTTTTTTTAACTCAATTTCCAGTCCTAATGGCAAGTAAGAGGGGGGAGGGCAGTAGCTCTACAATATCCTTTGGCCATTTATTTTTTGGGGAATGGCTTTTGGTTTTATGTATTTAATTGTTTATATATCTTGGATATCAACAAAAATTGTTTTAAAAAATGTTTCCCCATTCAGTCACTTCTCTTCTTATAGATGTTTTCTTTATGCAGAAAATTTAACATTTCATGTAATCAAAATTATCTCAATTTTTGAAATTGTGTTTTTCTCTTATCTGGTTAAGAATGCTTTTCTTATGCCCATAGCTATGAAAGTCATAGGACTTGACTTTGCTTCTATTTTTTTTTAAATTACATGATTTTCAGTATTCAAGTTGAGAATTCATTTTATTCTAATGCAACATTCATAGTTTTCACCAGATTGTCAAAGGAATCTATAACACAAAGAGGTTAAGAACTTCTTTCCTAAACTTTCTTGATTGTTAATCTTATCTGTTATAATGGGACCAATTACTATCTTTATGCAGATGATTCCATTAGCACTCTCCTGATCCCTAGTCCCACATTTCTTTTGGACAGCTCAAGCTACATATTCTATAGAGATCTCAAATTCAATATGACTAAAATCAATCATCAACTTTTCTTCAAAATCTTTCTTAGTGTAATAGGCATCATACTTTGGTGTCAAACTCAACTCACTTACACTGAGCTGCCAAAGTCTTTCTTTTAGCAGGTGAGTATGTAACCTGCCTGCTTAATATTCTCTTTTGGCTTCCTATTGTCATCAGTATCAAAATAAAATTATATTTTAAAGCCTTTTACAACTTTGTATCTTCTTACCTTGCTAGTCTTCTCTTCTTATACTTTATTTCCCTTAAGAATTATCCAGTGATACTGGAATTCTTACTGTTACTTGCACAACACTCTTACCTCTTAAGCTAATGTCATTTCACAGAGTGTCCCCCATGATCAAAATGCTTTCTTTCCTCCTCTCTGCCTCCTAACTTTCAAGACAGCTCAAACCTGACAGTCTACAAAAGGCAATGATCTCCCATTGACTTTTTTTTTTCTTTTTGCTGAGGCAATTGGGGTTAAGTGACTTGCCCAGGGTCACACAGCTAGGAAGTGTCTGAGATCAGATTTGAACTTAGGTCTTCCTGACTTCAGGGCTGGTGCTGTATCCACTGTGCTATCTAGCTGCACCCTCCCGTTGACTTTTCTATTTAAAGGAAAAAAAAATATATATATATATATATATATTAACATCTATGAAACCAAACAAGCATTTCCCATAGCATAGCATAATAAAAAGATGATTGCATGTGAAACTGCAAATATATGTGCAACTTACTATTCCTTTTAAAAAATATAATAAATTTATCATTTAAATTTATTTTTTTCTTCCCCCCCATTCCCATCCTATAGTTGGCTTCCCTTAATTACAAATATGTGGACACACACACATGTAAAATTATTCTATAAATATTTCTATTTATCAACTCAACTTTTTCTCAAGATGCAGATGTTTTTCTTCATATGTCCTTTGTAGTTAATTATTTTTTGTATTTATAATAAGTCAAAATGACATTCAAATTCATTTTTAAAACAATATTACTGTTACTGTATACAATGTTCTCTTGCTCTGCTCATTTCACTCTTCATTTTCTGCAAATTTTCTTATGTTTTTTCTATGAACATTGAGTTTGTCATTTTTTTTTATTTGCTTTTTGCTGAGGCAATTGGGGTTAAGTGACTTGCCTAGGGTCACACAGGTAGGGAATGTTAAGTGTCTGAGATCAGATTTGAACTCAGGTCCTCCTGACTTCAGGGCTGGTGTTCTATCCACTGCACCACCTAGCTGCCTCGAGTTTGTCATTTTTTATAGCACAGTAGTATTCCATTGCAATCATATACCACATTTTGTTTAATCATTCCCTAATTGATGGGCATCCCTACAATGAGCAATGATTTTCAAATGACTGCCTTCTGAAATTATTTTCAATTATTCTGTATCTTTTGTGTGTGCTTAGGTTTTGATGTTTTTGTCATAAGGATTTGAACTCCATAAGAGTAGGAATAGTGTTTCCCCTCCTTTCTTTAAGTGCTAAACACTTAGCAAAGTAAATTTGCATATAGTAAAATTATGATAATATTTATATAATGCCAACTCTGTGCCAGGTAGTGCATTAAGTGCTCTAAATTATTATCTCATTTTATTCTCACAATAATACTGGAAGGTAAATCTTATTTTGCCCATTTTATAGATGAGGAAATGGAAGTATACAAAGGCTAGGTGAATTACACAGGAACTAGTAAGTTCAGAATTTAAATTGTAAGAATTTAAATTTGAACTCAGGTCTTTCTGACTCTAGGCCCTGCTCTATTTACTTTGACATTTAGCTGTATTAAGCTTAATAAATAAAAGCTCAATAAATGTTTGCTGACTAACTGATATTCTCCTCAAAACATTTATTATGTATGTAGTTTTTTTGATTATTAGGTTTTTTTTTTTGGGTAGACTAAAACAGAATTCTGGAACATATCCTCGACTGACAGTCAATCATGTAGAATATTCTTTATGCTGTTCCTGCTATTAATGGCATCTGACTTCCAGATAAAACCTTTTCTTTTTCTAAGGTAATATTTTCAACATATTTTATTGTGTCTTTGGTCTGTTTCTCATGGAAAGTGATGATGATAAGGCATGTCACAGACATAGAACTGAAAAAGACTTTGAAACTGAGTATGATACTAGATAAGAAAATATAGTACTACAGAACAAAGGAAAGTTAGAAAGATAGGTAGTGAAATGGTTAAAAAAAAACCCTCTTAAACGTGCAAAATTTGATAGGTATACAGGATATACAAATGGAAATATATAGCAGAAAGGTAGCGATGTTTTCAACTACTTTCTTTTAATATTGTTCCTTTAATTCTGATTTACTCAATTTTTGTTTAGCATTCCATATATGTCTGTGTATATAGATATGATAATTATATATATAATCATATATATGTTTGTATATAGCATATATGTATATATATATAATATTTGTTATATATTCACAGTTTACCCCACTAATTCATTCCCATTTTATAAAAAAGTCTCCCTTATAACTTGGTAGGAAAGCAAATGGCTGTTAAAAGATCATAATAGAAAATTAAAGGAAGTGAACCCAAGCTTTAAGAATTATATCTGAGCAGAAGGCTCAGTTCTTTGCAAGAAAGGGTATATTTTAAAAACATGCATAATTAAAACACACTATGTAGCTTCTTCTAAGGGATCATCACTCATATCTCATAGTCATCTCCTCCCTTCCACTCATAAAACAATGTTAGTTCAAGTGCTATACCTCTGTCCATGAAAATTCCAATAGCATCCAAATTAATTTCCCAGACTATAAACTCACCCCACACCTTCACTAATTTCTTCTGCATATAACTACCAAATAACTCTTCATTCTTCATAAATTTGAGCCTATCACTCTTTTGAATCATACTCTAATAGTACCTATTGCTTCTATTATTAAATTCATAGAAGCCCCTCACAATTTGTCATTAACTTATCTTTCCGGTTTTTCACACTATCTTTCACAAATACTACATTTTAACTAAATTAACCCACTTTTTGTTTCTTTAAGTGATATTCTTTCTTCAATCTCCATGACTTTTTGGGGAATGCTCTACTATAGGGCATGTTGGATCTTAACTTATGGACCCAAGGCTGTTCTATGAAAATTACTTAGCATAAGCATTTTCTAAAATCGCCAATATAAGCATGTTTGAACTTGCTAAGACCACAGAAAGGAATGCTTCCCAAACAACTACTCCTTGAATTCAAGCAACCACATTGATGTTTTGAATACTTCTGTTTTCAGTAGATTCTATGGCTAGGCTATTTTTTTAAAAGATATTCTTTTTAACAGCCTTGCATTTCTATATTCCTAAACATAACAGATTCAGAATTATGGTATATAAGCTTTCTTCCCCCTGATCCTAGTTGCAAATTAGTTACCTATACTATTTGTCCCACCTACTTTTAAGAAATAAATTTGTCAGAGAATCCTGTGTGAGTGTTCTCACTCTGACTCCAAACTAAATGCTCTGGCAGCACTGCTAACTTCTTCCTCTTAGAATTCTTAAGTATATCCTAGTATGAGATCAAATATCATCTTCTACTTGAAGCTTTTCTTAATCCCCTCAATTCTGGTTGTCCCTTCCTTCTTTTACAGAAGTTTGCAATACACACACACACACATTTATCTATCTTTTTATCATCTATCTATTGACATATGTATATCTTGTTTTTTTTGGAGGACATTTGCATTTTCACTACTAACTCAACATCTTGAATCTGGATCACTACTTCATTATAAATTGTAATGAATTGAATTAAAATCTAATATATTCTTTTTCAGAGTGCTATCCTGCTAAGTGTAATTACTGTAATGAGACAGCATACACAAGTCAGTACTGGTGCATTATCTTCATGGTGACCCCTTTCTCTTTCAAGTAGATCTTCCCACATTAAGTTGATTTTTATTTTCAGTTATTTATGGAGAATAGTTAAAAACAAGATAATCTAATGCGAAGTTTCTTAAACAGTGATTCACAACTCCATGTGTGGTCAGGTAACTGAATATAAGGATGGCAAAATAATGATTAATTATCAGTAAATGTTTGATTTGCACACCTTGTTTATATACCTATATACCTGGGTTCACATAAAAATTTCTCTGGCAAAAAGGGATTACAAGTGGAAAAAAGTTAAGAAGTTCTAATCGAAAATATAATTCTTTTCATATCAGTTTAAATGGTATTTTATTTTTCTAAATACATGTAAAATAGTTTTCAATTTTTGTAAAGCTTTAGAGTTCTAAATTTTTCTTTCTATCTCCCTTACCTCCCCAAGACAGCAAGCTATCTGATATAGCTTAAGTATGCGCAATCCTTTTAAACATATTTCCATATTTGTCTTGTTGTGCAAGAAAAATCAGATAAAAAGGGAAAAAAGAAAGAAAAACAAACAAAAGGTGAAAGTACTATGCCTCAATCCACATTCAGTCTCTGTAGTTTTCTCTCTGAATGCAGTTGGCATTTCCATCCCAAGTCTAATGGAAATGCCTTTAATCACTGCATTGTTGAGAACCAAGTTCATTACAGTAGATCATGGCATAATCTTGTTCTTGCTATGTACAATGTACTCCAGATCCTACTCACTTTATTCAGCATCAGTTCATAGAGGTTTCTTTTTTTTCTTAGCCTTTTCTAAAACCAGTGTGCTCATCATTTCTTATAGAACAATAATATTTCATTACTTTCATATACCATAACTTATTCAGCCATTCCTCAACTGATGGGCATTCACTCACTCTATTTCCAATTCTAGAAATTGCAACTAGAAAAAGAGCTGCTATAAACCTCTTTGTATATATGGGTCTTTTCCCATTTTTAATTATCTCTTTAGGATACAGATGCAGTAGTGAGACTGTTGGACCAAAGGCTATCTTTTCATATGATCTTTAATTTTATACATTCTTAAGTAACATATTTTCAGTAATACTTCAGTAGCTTTAAACGACAAAGAAGACTTAAGTGGATTTTTATTTGCTGTTGGCACTGTTGATGAACAGTTCAAAACAGCTCTGATTTCATCAGCATAAATGTTCTCTTTACCAGTAAAGATCACAATCTTCTCATGCCTTACTAGATACTGTTATGTTACTATGACCAAAGCATTTGATCATCAGGTAGCCAGTCCTCTGGTGACCAGCACATATCATGTCTATCATGGACTCCTCCTCAAAGCCCTTTCATCTTGGTAGATCTTGATAGATCCAACCTTGACCTTGGTAGTCATAGACTTTGAGAAACCATCGTCACTTCCATGCTAAATGATTTCTTGAAAGGAATTAGCATTAAACTTTTATGTAAATAGGAAAAAAGATTGTGTATATAATTATTGCTTATCAATTCTTACTTCTGACAATATAAGGGCTAACTAGAGAAAATAATCTTAAAATGCCTGAAAAATACCAAGTGTGTAAATTAAATTCTGCTTCACATCAAAATGCAAACATTCAAGCAAAACAAGCCAGGTGTTCAGCGATGTGGTTTCATCCAATAATTTACTAGAGTATTGGCAAGAACATCCAGTCCATATTCCTATAGTAAAACATGAATGAAATAGCTTCTAGCTTACAGCCTCAAAAGTATTGTTCCTTTTTATTTCTGTAACCTAAATATTTCTCCCTCTTATTTTATTTTATAGCCCCTTAGGCTGTATTTCTTTTATTAATATCTTGAATTATTTGTCTATTTTCTCCCATTCTTCAGGTTGGGACAATAACTTAGTTGTATAAAACACCAAAATTATTATTTTTTTTTCTTTCTTCAGTATAGTGGAGTCAGTGGACCTTGGGGACTTTCTTTTTTATTGAAGGAATAAATTCTTCCATTGAAATTAAGTTATCTTACAAATAGTGTCTATTTCATAATAGTAACACAACTCACCACAAAGTCACTTGGAGCTGTTACTAGATGCATGGTGTTATAACTCAACTAAGAAAGCCTTTCCCCAAATTATTTGAAAATAATTTATATATTGACCACTGAAAAAAAGAAGCTTGCAGGAAATAAAGTACTAAGCACTATTTATTTTATCTATCATTGTTTTTCTAGCTTTGTTGTTTCACAATTTTTCTATGACCTCTACAGATCTATAAAATGTTTTTGCCTAGTAACCACTGTATTTCTTTATGATATTGATACTTGAGCTTGTTAAATGATTGCCTTCCTAAAGGCAATACATTTTTAAAAAAATCATTTATACTCTTTTGGTTTCACCATATTCCATACAATGTTTAGAAATCTATAGGGAAGAACTTAGAATATACTGATTTATGTAAAGAAAAGGGCAAGATTTGCATAGCATAGGCCAGTCTGCATGATTTGTGATCTGCTCCATTGTAATGCCTTCAAATCAATGGGATATATTGGAGGAAAAAAAGGAACCTCAACAAAGCTATTTCTTACAAAGTTATTTCCGCTCATGTTATAATCTAGGAATTTGAAAAGTAAATCGATTATTGATTTTAGCATCAGGAAGACCTGGGATCAAATTGTGCCATTCACATTTACCATTTTTATATTGGAGGCAAAACATATAAGTTCATTAAGCATCAATTTTCTCAAAGAAAATAAAGGAGGGGATTTGATAAGATAGCTACTAAATTCTTTTCTGGTTCTCAATCTATGATACTATAATCCTTTGTCCAAAGATAAACTCATATTTCTTTATAAAAATCTGCCCATAATTTTCCAATTTATATTCCTCATATCTTCATCTGGCCACCAAGGATGATTGAAAACTTAGCATGATTTTTCTGTCTTCTACTCCTTAGCTCTGAAATCAAACCAAATCTTGTTAATTATTCTTTATAATATTTCTTGCATCTTTCTTGCTGTTTGTCTGACTCTTCATAATGCCATGGCTGTAGTTGTATGTGCTTTTTGGCAAAGATACTGGAGTGATTTGCCATTTCCTTCTTCGGTGTCCCCATTTTGGAGTCCAGGAAACTGAGATAAGCAGAGGTCGACTGCCCTGCCCAGATATATAGAAATCTGAGACAACATTTGAACTCAGGTCTTTCTGACTCCAGGATAGTGTTCTTATCTACTGTTTCATCAACCATCCAATGGCTAAATATTTTAGACATGGTTGGACAGTCACTAGAGTGAAGAGAAAAGTTTTCCTAGATGGTAATCCTTAGAACTTTTCAAACATTCCTCAGGATTTTCAGACTAGATCACAGCTCCCTTTCATGGTATCTGAATGGTTTTTCCTCATGTTTAACCCTTTTTTTTTGTTTCCATTGTTACTAATACAATTCATTCTATATTACACACAAATATTGTGCTTTCAATGAACTGTGCTTTCAATAGCATAGATAGGTTTTCCTTTCATAGATCCAGCTTGAAGTTTCCCCAATTCCTTACTAGGTAATCTGAGGAGTCATCACAATACAAAATTATCTTATCCCTGGCCACCAGATTTCACGTTTTTTGTTGATTTAGGAAAATTGACAGGATTTAGTCATAAAGTTTTTATATCATGAAGAAACATCAGAATTGGGTGATTAAACTACTTAAACATATTTTCCTCTATATTTAATTCCAAAAGATTTTTTTTTAGATAGCTATGCTGGGAATCCACTGGAATAATTAATAATAACACTATAGCATTTGTATAAAATTTATGATTTATAAAGAAATTAACAGGTCTTAATCCACTATATCTTGGAAAGTAGGTGCTATTAATATCTATATTTAACAGATGAGGAAATTGAAGCATGCAGAAGTTGTGAGTTGCCCATAATCACTTAGCAAGTGTGTGAGGTTGGATTTATATTTCAATTCTTTCCTGATCTTAAGTCTAGAGCTTTGTGCATTGCTCTACCTAGATACATAAAAAAGGAAATAATGAAAATAATACCATCCAAAACAATACACATAGGCAAATTCCCCACCCTTAAGGAACTGATGTTCTATTTGAATGACAGAACTATAGACAATGTGAGAGTTACCTATTCCCTTCAGAAACCTGTTAGTTGGACACCATGAAGTGGCTTAATTGTTAAAAAGGCAGTATCCAAGACAATAGGAAGTTCTTATAATAAGTTCTATTATGTTTTCTATGTGCATCTGACCATACAAATAGGCAAATTGTTTTCCCCATTTTTTTTTTCTCCTGCTGCTCTGTCCCATATAAGAGGAGAACTCTTATTGACCTTTCCTATTACCAGAAATAGGGACTACTCTATTTTTGCCATTTTGTGATTGAAGGCTCTTTGGTGCTTTATTATTCACGACAGGGCAGCCCAAACTACACATTATTGCCATTCAAGAGTTCAAATGGAATGGTCTGGACCATGATGAGAGTTTTCCTGTTTTGGGGATTTTTTTGTGTTTTTTTTCCTTCTAAGTGGCACTTTCAGTCAGGTAAGTGCCTATTATACCTCTAACCCCCAATTACACTGGAGAAGTGTAACTCTTCCCTCCCAATTTTAAGTTTGTTTTCTAAGCTTTCAAGTGTCACCTGGTTGTAGTTACTCTGAATACTCATTATTTTCTGGGGTTTTGCTTATTTTGTCCATTTTGATTTCAACTTGCTGAGCTACTTTTAGGTTTAAAGATCTGAGTCTGCCTATCTAGAAAATTTTCTGTGCATGTCTGTGAGTGTGTAAACATTATTTCCAAACTAAAAGAAAACTTAACAGAAAACAAATAAAAATCTGATCTTCTGTAAGATTTTGTTTTTCTCAGATTAATCAATCAGGAAGCACTTATGCCTACTATATGCCAAGCATTATTATTTTCATTTATCTGTAAATATCTTCTATATATCTAGCTATTTAAATATTTTCTCCTCCATTAGAATGTATGTTTCCTGGAGTAAGGGATTTTTTTTTGTTTTTATTTGTTTCTTAGGTACTTTAAACAGTTTCTAGTGCATTGTAAGTCCTTAATTGCTTTTGTTAATTAATTAGTTGAGTTCGTGGCTAGTGAAATATATATCTGATCATTTTTTTTTTCATTATCTGGAAATACATTTGGGTTCAAACTATAATAGAATTATACTTAAAGTATAGAAAATTTTAAAATCTTATGGACAAGGAAAGTGATCATTCAGATAATTGTTCATCAATCTTCAAGTCTTCAAATAATGAAGAAAACATAAAGAAAACCAGACTGACTGGAATTCTGAATGTGGGTAGAATTTATAAAAATAAGATATGTATTGTGCTTTAAAGTTTACAAAACACTTTATAGATATTTTTATTTGATCCTTACCATAATCCTAGGTGGTAGTTACTATTATTATCTCCAATTTAACTGAAATAATACAACTAGAAAATACCTGAAGCTAGATTTAAACTTGTCTTTCTGACTCTGGGCCCAGTGCTCTAACTAATGATCGACCTACCTGCCTTCTCAGATAGATAATGAGAAATGTGTTTAAGGCAACATTCTGTTTTCATGAGTGATAATCAGAAAAACTTTGTGTTTTCAAATGTTTACATATATACATATATAGGTCTGAGTCCATTTTCCTTTCTTAGCTTGTACAATATAATGAAACCTTTGATAATTTTTGCAAGATCATTTTCTGAACATCATTTTCATTTTTAAGGACTCTAAATATATGGGGAATTGAAGTGAAAGAAAAAGATTAATCCCCATTTTGAAATTGCTTTTAAAAAATAACATATGAACTCATTTTCCTCTCATTTGTTTCTTTTTCATTAATGTAGAGTGCACAAAATTGATAGAATTGATTGTTTTGATTAATTGGGTTCTAGTTAATTTTGGTCTTCTTGTATCTAGGATTTATTTTTACAGTTGGTATTATAGATGAAATGCCTAAATGAAATACTATTACAGGTTAACTGAACATAACATATTAGGATTAAAAGTCCTTTAGCTACTATTAAACATTCTCCCTAAAATTTTACCACAGTACAATATATATAATGCTATGCTTTCTCAGACATGATTTCCTACCCCTTCATGAAGTCTGCCATACTTTAGAAATGAACTGAACAATTTGAGTTAAAAGCAAAAAACAACAATAACAACAACAAAAATCACATCAGAAAGGCAAGCTACTGTGGGACAATAACTGGTCTAGTGTAGAAGCCTGTTTCAATTGGGCAGGAGGGTGGTCTGCCGAATCTAGACTGCAGCACAGGGGGCTGGCAGCAGAGAGCTGGAGTGGGGAGTTGGAGCTTTGTGGCTTCCACACACCTGGGGGTCTTCTGAAGGCCTCTTGGGCCAAGCTGTCCTGATTATAAGCAGGTGGTTTGGCAGATCTGCCTTCTGTGGGGAGTTGATTGTGAACCACTGTGCACCAGAAAAGCTCTGGACTTAGTTGCTGTTACCCAGCACCCTAAAGCAATCAATCAATCAGCAGAACTGCTCAGCACCTGAAATCAATTAATCAGCAGACCTGCCCCAGGGCAAACTAAAGCAGCTGTCCCTCCTTTGCCTTAAACAGACCTCATGCTTTAAAAAATGAATAAAAAGCCAAAGAGAACTCTCACCATAGACAGCTTTTATGGAGAGAAAGAAAAGCAGACCTCAAATCCTGAGGTCCCTAAAGGTAAAGCAACTCCAGAAAAAGCCCCAAAGAGAGACATAAACTGGACCCCATGTCACAAGGCTTTCTTCAAAGATTGCCTAAAGAATCTTAAAAGAGAGATAGAAGAAATATGGGGAAATGAAATGAGATCATAAAAAAATGGAAAAAGAGTGCAATGAACAAAAAAATTTAATTGGACAATTAAAAACAAACAAACCTTTTAACGCTTTGGAAAAGAGTTAAAAACTAACTGAAGAAAATGAGATATTAAAAATTAGAATGGAAAAAATGGAAGTGAATGACTCAACAAGACTTCAAGAATAAGTCAAACAAAAACAAAAAAAATGAAAAAATAGAAGAAAATATAAAATATATCCTAGGAAAAGCAACTGACCTGGAAAATAGATGTAGGAGATACAATGTAAGAATCACAGGGCTTCCTGAAAGCCATGATGAAAAAAAAGAACCGAGATGTCATCTTACAGGAAATCATAAAAGAGAATTGCCCTGATATCTCTGATATTTTAGAATCAGAAGGTAAAATATCCATTGAAAGAATTCACTGAACTCCTGAAATAGGAGTCTAATTATTAATTAAATCTCCAAGGAATGTTGTGGCTAAATTTCAGAAATATCATACCAAGGAAAAGATATTGCAAGCAGCCAGAAAGAAACAATTTAAATACAGAGGAGCCACAGTTAGGATCACCCAGGATCTGTCAGCTTATACCTTAAAGGATCAAAGGCCTGGAATCTGATATTCCAAAAAGCAAAGGAACTGGGATTACAGCCATGAATAAACTATCCAGTGAAAATGAACATTATCTTTCAGGAAAGAAGATGGGAATTCAATGATATAGGGAAATTTCACCTATTTTTAATGAAAAGACCAGAATTAAACAAAAATTTTGATCTCCAAACACAGAACTCAAAAGAAACATAAAAAGGTAAAAAGGAAAAAAAAAACTCTTGAGAACTATATTTCTGTTATGGTTATACTTAGACAATGTGGATATTATTTGATTTTATTATGATAATATGAAAAAGAAATTAGAGGTAGAAAAGGGATCATACTGGAAGAAGAGAAAAGAAAGGAAGTAAAATAAGGGAAATTACATCAGGCGAAGAGGCAAAGAAAACATATTATAATTGAAGGAACAAAGGTAGAGAGATGAGCATTGTGTGAATTTTACTTTCATCAGATTTGGCTCTAAGAGAGAATAACAGACATATTTGGTATAGCAAAAAAACTTGTCTCACCTTATAGGGAAATAGGAGTGAAAGGGGGAAAAGAAAGGGAAGGACTAATAGAATAGAAAACAGAAGAATTAAGGGAAAAGTGTAAAAAGAAGGGAAGGGTTCTAAAGGGGAAGGACTGAGGGAGGTAGTCATCAAAAGCAAAATACTGGGGAGGAGAGAAGAGGTATGAGAAAAGCATAACCTAGGATAAATAAAATGACAGGAAATACAGAATTACTTATTTTAACTATGAATCTGAATGGGATGAATTCTCCCATAAAGTAGAAGCAGATAGCAGACTTGATTAAAAGTCAGAATACAACAATATGCTGTTTACAAGAAACACATTTAAAACAGAATGATACATACAGAGTGAAGGTAAAAGGCTGGAACAGAATCTATTATGCTTCAGGTGAACAAAAAAAAAAAAAGCAGGGGTAGCAATCCTGGTCTCAGATGAAGTAAAAGCAAAGATAGAGCTAATTAAAAGAGACAAGGAAGGAAACTATATCTTCCTAAAGGGTACCATAGATAAAGAAGCAATATCAATACTAAACATATATGCACCAAGTGGTATAGTGTGGAATTTGCTAGAGGAAAAGTTCAGAGAGATGCAAGAAGAAATAGAAGCAAAACTATATTAGTGAGGGATCTCAACTTTGCTCTCTCAGAACTAGATAAATCGAACCACAAAATAAATAAGAAAGAAATTAAGGAGGTAAACAAAATGTTATAAAAGTTAGGTATGATAGATCTTTGGAGGAATTTAAATGGAGACAGAAAGGAGTTTACTTTTTTCTCAGCGAATTCAAATTAAGACAACACTAAGATATTACTACATACCTCTCAGATTGGCTAAGATGTCAGGAAAAGATAATGAAGAATGTTGGAGGGGATGCAGGAAAACTGGGACACTGATACATTGTTAGTGGAACTGTGAATGGATCCAACCATTCTGGAAAGCAATTTGGAACTATACTCAAAAAGTTATCAAACTGTGCATACCCTTTGACCCAGCAGTGTTTCTATTGGGCTTATATCCCAAAGAGATCTTAAAGGAGGGAAAGGGCCCCACATGTGCAAGAATGTTTGTGGCAGCCCTTTTTTGTAGTGACTAGAAAATGGAAACTGAATGGATGCCCATCAATTGGAGAATGGCTGAATAAATTATGGTATATGAATGTTATGGAATATTATTTTTCTATAAGAAACAATTAACAAATGATCTCAGAGAGGCCTGGAGAGACCTATGTGAATTGATGCTAAGTGAAATGAGCAGAACCAGGGGATCATTATACACAGCAACAAGACTATACAATGATCAGTTTTAATGGACATGGTTCTATTTAACGATGAGGTGATTCAAATCAGTTCCTATTGTTCAGCTATGAAGAAAGACATATACATCCAGAGAGAGGCCTAGGAACTGAGTGTGCACCACAACATAGCATTTTAACGCTTTCTGTTGTTGTTGTTGTTTTCCTTTTTCTAGATCTTAGGTTGCTATTGTTGTTTTCCTTTTTCTAGATCTTAGATTGCTATTGTTGTTGTTGTTTTCCTTTTTCTAGATAACTATAGATATGTATACATATATTGCATTTATCATGTGTTTTAACATATTAACCATATATTAGACTACCTGCCATCTAGGTAGGGGGAAGGAAGGAAAAATTTGGAACAAAATTTTGCAAAGGTCAATGTAGAAAAATTACTCATATGTTCTGTAAATAATAAGCTTTAATTGAAAAAAAAAAGGATTCTCTCCTGCATTTCCAGCAACAGAAGGAAGAAATATGAGGTGTGTTCATGAAGTACTTATGGTAAGGGTTTCAATCAAGAATACTTTATCTCCCATGAGAAGACCAAAGAGATTGTGTTGAGGGAACATGATCTTATCATCTTGCTATAAGCCAATGATCTTGCTAAGGGAAATACAGGAATGCTTGTGTGCTATGCTAAACTTCTCGTACTCTATATATGATAACCTCTGGTAACTTTATATAGATAGTTATAACCTATGCCATAAATACTAATTCATATCCCCCCAAATCTTTTTTTTTTTTTTTGCTGAAGCAATTGGGGTTAAATGTGATCCCTTGTCCAGGGTCACACAGCTAGGATGTGTTATCTGTCTTCAGACACTTTTGAATTCAGGTCCTCCTGCCTTAAATGCTGGTGCTTTATTCACTGTACCATCTAGTTGCCCTAAGTCTTTGATTTTCAACATCTTTTTCCTTCAGTTCTTGTGGCTCCCTACCAGCTACCAGTCCACCATAGCACAAAAATTGATAGAAAAATGCATGAAAGTAAGGAGTTGGACTGAGAAATTACGGGCAAAATAACAAATCACATCTATATAGCATATTTATGACCAACAAAGAGCTTGAAATACATTAATTCATTTAATTCTTTAAAACCACTCTGAAGGATCAAGAACCTAAAGCTGGAACTTGTTCTGGGTCAGGTAACCAATCATAGGCAACATTATACATTAGAAAAGACAGAAAGAGAGAATGTGGGTACAAATATCTGTTCTACCATTTATTACATACATAACCTTAAATCACAACCTTTTTTGGCATCAGTTTTCTTATTAATAAAATGAAAGGATTGAATTCAAAGATTTCTCTAGTTTCTTTCCACCATAAATCTATGAACACATAGATCTTTAAGTGTCTTACAAGGATTTGATTCCAACTCTTGCCAATAAACATCCCCTAATTCTATCTATTACAGCACCACACATACCCACTTTATAGTGAGAAGAAAATGACTTATTTCATTAATACTTTATATGGACACTATATTTATACAATTTCAGGAACCATGATAAATCTACTGTACATTTGTATGAAATATTAGTGCTCTCATCTATTCTCATAAATACTATTTCTTCTGATGAGAGAATCTCAAAAATAATAACAATTTTAGTTTTGAAAAGAACATATATTATACTTTCTCTGTGTGTGTGTGTGTGTGTCTTATTACTCTATCTGAACATAGCCACAAACATACACACACACACACACATATATACATATATATATATATATAATTTCTTTTAAACCTTACCCCTAAATTCTATAAGATAGGGATGATTATTATACCCATTTTTCAGATGAGGAAGTTCAGATTAAGAAAAGTTAAGTGAATTAGCTAAGTTCATATAAAGAGCAACTATATAAAGTAGAATTCACAGTCTTCTTGATTTCAGAGACAGTACTAGGATAACTAGCTACAAATTTTACCTATCCATAGTCTGGTGGTTTTTACAGGATGGGAGATCTTGATATTTGACTTAGTTCAATTTATTTTAACTTAGAGATACAATACTACTTTATTCAATATCATAATCATTAAAAATCAGGCTTCTTGTGGCAAGACTAGAAAGAGCCAAGGTCATAGGTGTGCTTTCTTTTTTTTTAAATTATTAAAGCTTTTTATTTGCAAAACATATGCACAGGTAATTTTTCAACATTGACCCTTTCACAGCCTTCTGTTCCAAATTTTTCCCTCCTTCCTCCACTCCCTCCCCTAGATGGCAGATAGTCTAATGCATGTTAACTATGCTAAGATATATGACAAATCTAATATATGTACACATATTTATATAGTTATTTTGCTGTACAAGGAAAAGCGGATCTACAAGAAAACAAAAACCTGAGAAGGAAAACAAAATGCAAGCAAACATCAACAGAAAGCATGAAAACACTATGTTGAGGTCCCACATGTCTTTCTCTGGGTGTAGATGGCTTTCTTCATCAATGAACAATTGGAACTGGTTTGGAATATCTCATTGTTGAAGAGAGTCATGTCCTTTAGAACTGATCCTCATATAGTATTGTTGTTGCCGTGTATAATGATCTCCTGGTTCTGCTCATTTTACTCAGCATCAGTTCATGCAAGTCTCTCCAGGCCTCTCTGAAATCATCCTGCTGGTCGTTTCTTACAGAACAATAATATTCCATGAGATTCATATACCATAAGTGCTTTTAAAGTGTCACAACGACTAAATTGCTTGGCAGTCTGTAGTTCCCTAGAATGAACTTGTAAAATTGATCTGTGCCTTAGCATTTTGGATGAGTGAATTTTGATGTTGGTCTTGGATAAGTATGTATTTTAGCACTCTGTTGGTTTGGGCCCTGCCTAGAGTATTAATTAGACAAAGAAATAAAAAACTCAAAACTCATAAATAAAAAATGAAATCTGAAAAAATATACTTCAAATCAGTTTGTTCTAAACCTCTTATCTATCCAACACTTCAGATGCAGATTAGTTCCCTTTCCATTCATCTACTTCTCAGATCACTATTCTTTATGTCAACAATTTGAGTTGGGAATATTTAATTGAAGTGAGAAATGATTGTAAATTAGAATTGGTTATTATTATTTATAAAATGAAGATGTTGCAATTTTCTTCCAAAATTTCTATGTGGATTTTTGGCACACTGTCATACCAGGAAAATTAGTTTTCTCATCTATGAAATGATTTTTTGTGGACTCTGAAATCTTTAGATTCTTCCTTCTTGAAATATCTTTTGATAGTATAATATGATTTTCTGTCTGTTCATTTCTGTCCTTCTCTCTCTCTCCGCTTCTTCCTCTCCTCCCCCCCCCCCCACCCCATCTCTCTAGTGTTAGTTGGAGTCAGAAGAAATGGCATCTGGGCCAATGCCTGAGATTTCATCAAAGGAATTCCCAATGTGAATACTTCCTATGTTGATGTAATTTAGCATTTTGTCTGTAATATCAGAGATCTAAAGCTGGAAGGTAACTCAAAGGCCAGATACATAAACCTCTTCATTTTACAGATGAAGAATATGAAACTTGGAGTGATTAAATGGTTTGAATATAAAGGAATATACCCAAAGAGATCAAAGAAGAGGGAAAAGAACCTATTTGTAAAAAATATAGCAGTTCTTTTTATGGTGGTATAGAATTGGAAATTGAGGACATGTGAATCAATTAGGGAATGGCTGAGTAGTATATGATTGAAATAGAATACTATTGTGTTAAAAGAAATGATAAGCAAAATGTTTTCAGAAAAAAATGAGACTAATATGAGCTCCTGTAATCACAACATTGTATATAGTAACAGAAATATTTGAAGGATGAATAACTGTGAAAGACTTGCTCTCATCAAGACAGTGATTCAAGAGAATTCTAAAGTGATGAAAATGCTATCCCACCCCCAAGAGGGAACTGATGAACTCTGAGTATAAAATAAAGAGTAAACTTTTCACTTCTTTTGCGTGTATTTTTTATAATAGAGCTAAGAATACACACACACACACACACACATATATACATATATATATATATATATACACACACATATATGTATACCCACACCCACTCCCCCATATACACACTCACACCCACATACCCCTACACATATATATATGTACGTGTACAAATATATATGACCATACATATATGTGTATAACGTCTTTTAAAAGGTGGGATTTAATCACAGATCTTTTAACTTCATATACAATTTTTTCCCACTCTAGTAGGCTACTCCTTAAATAGTTACATGAAAATGTTGTGACCTTTTTTTTTAAAGAAAAGTTTTTATTGTTATTTTTGTTTCTTTTAAAAGATTTTTCTAATTTCATGAAAAAAATTTTTAACATTCATTTTAAAAATTGAGTTTCAAATTCCCCCTAATTAAGAAGGCAAGTGATTTGATATGGGTTACACATGTGCAGTTATGCAAAACATTTCCATATTTCATTTCTTAAAGAAAACAAACAAAAAAATAAACAAAGAAAAAAAACTAAAAAGCATGATTAAATCTGCATTCAGACTTCATCAGTTCTTTCTCTGGAGGTGGATGGTGTTTTTCATTATAAGCTCTTTGTAATTGACTAAGTTCATGGTATTGCTGAGGAGAGTGAAGCCATTCAGATCTGATTGTACAAGATGGTTTTTTTGTATCCAGTTTTCTCTGGTTCTGCTCACTTCATTTTGCCTGAGTTCATATAAATCTTTCCAGGTTTTTCTGAAAACCAGATGTATTTGGTGTAACATAATAGTGTTCTGTCACTATCATAAACCCCGATTGATGAGCCTCTCCTCAATTTTTGAATTTTTGCCACCACAAAATGAGCTATTTTTATGTATTTGTTGATGAAGTTTTATGAATGAATGCATAGTAATTTTTGTGTAGGTACTTTAAAATTCTTAATATCATTAAATACCTTTTTTCCCCTCAAAGAATTTTACTTGTTTACTTAGATTTTGCCCTGCAGATTATCATATTCCAAGCCTTCTGAATTGTTTCTTTTTTGACTGCTTGAAATATTTTCTCCTTAATTTGGAAGCTCTGGGATTTGACTATAAAATTTATGAGAATTTTCATTCTGGAATCTCTTTGAGGAGATGATAAATGTATTCTTTTTTTCCTAAAATTTTTCCATTTATTTATTTATTTATTTTAATACACATTGCTTTATGAATCGTGTTGGGAGAGAAAAATCAGAACAAAAGGGAAAAACCATGGGAGGGAGAGAAAAAAAAAAACAGAAAAAAGAAGTGAACATAATATGTGTTGATATGCCTTCAGGCTCCATAGTTCATTTTCTGGATGCAGATAGCATTTTCTATTCAAAGTCTATTGGGATTATCTTGGATCACTAGAACACTGAGTAGAACAAAATCTTTCATAATTGATCATCACACAATTTTTCCATTATTATGTACAATGAATTCCTGGTTCTTGTTTCATTTAGCATCAGTTCATATAAATCTTTCCAGATCAGCTTGTTCATCATTTTTTTAATAAAACAGTAATATTCCATTACTTTCATATACCACAACTTATTCAGTCATTCCCCAATTGATGGGCATCTACTTACTTTCCAATTCTTTGCTACCACAAAAAAAGCTGCTACAAACATTTTTGCACATGTGGGTCCTTTTATGATTTCCTTGGAATACAGACCCAATAGTGGCTCTGCTGAGTTGAAGGGTATGTCAGTTTTATAACCCTTTGGGAATAGTTCCAAATTGCTCTCCAGAATAATTGGATCAGTTCACAACTGTACCAACAATGCATTAGTGTCCCAGTTTTCCCATATTCCTCCCAACATTTATCATTATCTTTTTCCTGTCATCTTAGCCAATCTGAGAGGTATGAGGTGGTACCTCAGAGTTGTCTAACATTAGGATCTCTAAAAGACAAAAGCTGAATATAAAGTGACAGCTTTAGACTCTCAATACTATTCTAAAAACCTCCATAGCAGTGAATCATCAAGTTAATTTTTCCTCTATGCTATTTCTAAGGAAGCTTGAAGACAAAATTTGAATATCTACAAAGTCCTTGTAGGGTATTCTTTTTAAAGTTATCTTTAATCTTAAAAAGATTATTTTCATGATATTGGATAAAGAATATTGGAAAAGTAAGAAATCCAAGAAGAAAACTGGTCAGTTACTAACAGTGAGCCATATTTTTCAAATTGTGTATTTAATAATCTGCAGATATTTTGGCCAGAAACCACATCCCAGTAGAAGTAAAAGGGGAAAAATATGTTTTTCAAGTGATTATCCATATAAATACAACTTTCTAGTGGATAAAGGAGTTCTGAGAACATTTTATAAGGTGATTCAATTATTTTAATATGAAATCATAGCCTATAGAATAGGATGATGCAGTAGATTTCACTGTGCCTGATATATTACCAAACAAACTTATGCCACTGAACAACTCTTCTCTCCAGTTTGCAAAGATTCTCCTGAGTACCCTCTCCCATGTTATACTCCATCTTTTTTTAAATTTTTAAAAAATTTTTATTTGCATAACATATGTATGGGTAGTTCCTCAGCATTGATCTTAACAAAGCTTCCCGTTACAAATTTTACCCCCAGTCCCCACCCCTCCCCTAGATGGCAGGATATCCATTACATATTAATTATGATAAAATACTTGACAAATCGAATATATGTATACATATTTCCACACTTATCATTGTTGTGCAAGAAAAATCGTATCTACAAGAAAGAAAAATCAGATAAAGGAAACACAATGCAAGCAAACATCAACAGAGAGCATGAAAACGTTATGTTGTGGTCCACATTTCACATCCCTCTCTCTGGGTGTATATGGCTTTCTTCAGTGAACAATTGGAAGTGGTTTGAAATATTTCATTGTTGAAGAGAGCCATGTCCATCAGAATTGATTGTCATATATACTCTATCTTTTTAAAATTTTTATTATTAAAGCTTTTTTCTTGCAAAACATATGCATGGGTAATTTTTCAACATTGACCCTTGCAAAGCTTTCTGTTACAAAATTTTCCCTCCTACCCCCTCCCCCTCCCCTAGATGGCAGGTAGTTTAATACATGTTAATTATGTTAAAATATTTGACAGATAGAATATGTGTATACATATTTATACAATTATCTTGCTGTACAGGAAAAAAAAACTGAGAAGAAAAACAATGCAAGGAAACATCAATAGAAAGCATGAAAATCCTGTGTTGTGGTCCAGACTCAGATCCCACAGGCCTCTCCCTGGATGTATGTGGTTTTCTTCATCACTGAACAACTGGACCTGGTTTGAAACATCTCATTATTGAAGAGAATCATGTCCTTAAGAATTGATCATCATATAGTCTTGTTGTTGCTGTGTACAATGATCTCCTGGTTCTGCTGATTTCACTCAGCATCAGTTCATGCAATATACTCTATCTTCAATGTCAGGTTCAGAGAATTAATGGTAGGGGAGGAACACTAGAAAATCATCCAGCTAAGCACCTCAAATCTGAGATAAAGAAAACTAAAGATTTTAAAAGAAATGTAGAGGGCCTCTGACCTAGAGGTATAAGCTTGGAATATATTGACCTGGGGGCAAAAAAAGAAAGATGGGGATTATGTGTAAAAGGACAAAAGGGTTATTGCAGGAGCACAAAGAATAGTTCAGAATTAGTTGTTCTCACATTAGAAGAGGACCAGACATTCCTCCAGATAATCTGGGCCATGTCTATATGTTAACTTGAGTTGATTCAATGGTTGGCTCTAAGAGTTGAGTGACATGATGATTGACCCTTAGAGTTGTGTTCCAGGATCAGGAGAGAAAGTACAGTTACCTTATTTTACAATGGCAAATAACTCCAATATCTTTGCCAAAATAATCCCAAATAGGATCACAAGAAGTTGTTTATTACTGGAAGTATTAAACAACATGACATTGCAAAATGAAGAAATGTGAAGCACAAAGTTAGAAATAGCTATTCAACCATAAAGAAGAAATACAATTCCTTAGATAGCAGAATCATTGAAAGATATTGTGGGTCACTCTGCTTTAGTTGTAGCTGTGCCCAGCTAAGATATAGGCAAATTCTATTGCCGAGAGATGTATTGCACTTGACTATCCTATATAGTTAGGCTCTTCCTTCACTCTTCTAGAGTGTAATTGAATTGTCCCTTTCTGATTCACACAGTAATAATGGTCCTGTACTGTCTTTGGTTATTTTCTGTTATGAGACTGGTGATCCACACACATCATCTAGTCTGTCACAGAAAGAGATAGAGGAATTTTTGTGAAAAGAACAACAGATTGAATACCTCTATTTCCTGAGTTTTGGTATTTGTTCTGATACATTTAGTCTGGATGGATTATTTTATGAAGGACACTGATAAACTTGAGAACAGCATCCAGAACAGGGAAGCTAGAATGGTTGAAGGGCTCTGAGTTCATGCCATATAAAGACCAGATAAAGGAACAGGCCAAAACATTTTCTTTTTTTCTTTCTTTTTTTTAAAGTGTAAACCATTTTGAATTTAGACAAATACAAAGTGCAAACTCAGAAGAGAAGGGATTTGCTTTCGTATAGAAAATATGATAAAAACTCCATTTGACTTAAAGGCTAGAACAAGAAGCAGTGAGAAGTTACAGAAACAATTTTGGGAGGTAATGAGAAGCTGCCCCAATACTAGAACCTTCAAATGAGAGGATTTCAGTAGTGGCTGGTTCCATCCCATCCTTAACAGGAAATCTTCAAGGAGAAACTGGATTAATACACATTTGATCTATTGGGGTGGATTTCTATCAGTCTGGGGTTTGACTACATGACTTGAAAGGTATCTCCTCAAATTCTATGATTTCGTGAAGTTATGGCACCAGCAAACCATTAAGCATTTGTAATCTCCATTGTTTCCAAAATTCTTTTAAATCTACCATCATTCTACACAGACAGTTCTGTGACAACTATAAAGTAGTATCTAAAAGGAACAGGATTATCTGAAGACCCAGTTCTATACGTAGCTTGTCCTAGTTCCATTCTTCCTGTGTGGGCAGCTTTATTTACCTGTAACCTGCATCTTTGTAAACATTTTCAGAATTATCACACTGCTCCTTTCACCACAACTGCAGTGGCTCAAAGCATTTGCAAGCAGAGCATGCATAAGGCTCTCTTACATGAAATCATCCCCACAAAGGAGAAAATGAAGACACTCTATCTCCTGCCAATTCTACTTAACTGAAGCTTCCAAATAAATTTTTAGCTTTTTTCATATAATTTTGTGGACTCCGTATTATTCATGGAAAAAAGAAGCTGAGAAAGTATTGCTGATCAGAATAGGTAAAATGCAGTTGCTTTTTTTTGGATGGAGGCACTGGGCTGTTGTTCTATACTGGAAAATAAATGTCTGCTTTGGCAAGCCCTGAATCTCATCAGCTTTATGCAAAGAGAGCAGGGGTGGGGTGGGGAAGAGAAATATATAAATATAAATAAATATATAAATATTATACATTCAAGTGCTTAGTATACACAAAAAAAGATGCTTGTGTCTTACTCAGAGAAATGACACTATTGAATATTCATGAGATACATTTATCCCCCTTGCAGGCATAAAATATTTGTATAAATATGAAGTTTATGCATAATTATATGAAAGCAGACATCCCCCAGAGGTTAAATATCCTAACATAGCAAGAAAGGTCTTGCCCTTCTGTAGATTTTATTAAATTAATGCAAGTGTTTGAAAGGATGTAAACACTGAAGAAGAGAATTGTTTAGGGTAGTCTAAAGGGGTAAAACTAGGAGTAATGAGACTGAACTAAGTAAAGAAAAGTTTAGGTTGAAACTTTTTTTTTTAATCCATGTTGTGCTGTGCTCCGCAGTGATGCTGTTAGAAATGCTTTCAGCCTTAATTTTAGAGTCTAATGAAATCTATTAAGCTGAAATTACCTTTCTGGGAAAGTGGCAAAAGCTCTATTCCTTGGCATACTGTATGTGATTGGACTTTTAAGATTTTTCCCATCTATGGCATGATTGGAGTGCTGATATGGGAAATAGGACCATATGTCTAGTCCATTGATTGTGTGTGGTGCCTTGGGTACTTGATTCAATAACTTCATATTCTTTATTCTGATCCTGAATTCTCAGTTTAGTTCTGTCTTTCAGATAAAGGACTGTTCTCTGATGTGCTCTTCAAAGTCAGTAAAGGACAAAGAAACTTCTACCTTCCAACTCTTCTTATTTATGGGCTTTCAAAGTCATTGATCACTCTCAAATATGAGATAGGATTTGAGACTGGATCTATGATATCACTGGGATAGGGAATGACTAGGTAAAGCAGCTCATTCTACCATTCCAAGTTGTCATCTTAGAAGAAATAGCTGTCTAGGACACTTTTTGAAACATATATATATATATATATATAATTTTTCAACATTGAGCCTTGCAAAATCTTGTGTTCCAAATTCCCCCCCACCCCATCCCTAGATGGCAAGTAATCCGACGTGTGATAAACGTGTGCAATTCTTCTCTACATATTTCTATAATTGTCGTGCTGCATAAGAAAAATCAGATCAAAAAGAAAAAAAAATGAGAAAGAAAACAAAACGCAAGCAAACAATAACAAAAAAATGAAAATACTATGTTGTGATCCACATTCATTTCCTACAGCCCCCTCTCTGCCTCAAGATGGCTTTCTTGATCACAAGATCATTGGAACTGGCATCAATCATTTCATTGTTGGAAAGAGTCACGTTCATCAGAATTGATCATCGTATAGTCTTGTTGCTGTGTACAATGATCTTCTGGTTCTACTCACTTCACTCAGAATCAGTTCATTTAAGTCTCTCCAGACCTCTCTAATATTCCATAATATTCATATAACATAACTTATTTAGCCATTCTCCAGCTGATGGACATCCACTCAGTTTCTACTTTCTTGCCTCTAGAAAAAGGGCTGCAAAAAATATTTTTGCACATGTGGGTCCCTTCCCCTTCTTTAAGATCTCTTTGGCATACAAGCCCAGTAGAAACACTGCTGGATAAAAGGGTATGCTGAGAAAATTCTGCCCAGGTTCATGGAAGTCCAAGAGAATTGAGTCTTTCCCATTAATTTTGTTTGCCTTCTCCATCCCTCCCCTTTACCATTTTCTGACACCTTCTTTTCTCAAATCCTGGTGCCCTTTCCTTGACATAGACTTTTCCTATGGTAGTTTCATTCTGCTCTATGGTCATAGATGAAATTTGGTCCACTCTCTTTAATGGTTACCTTGCTGTTCATATAGCATTCATGGAAGAATCTAGAGTTAGAAGATCTCTTATTTAAATTCACAATTATCCACAAGTTTCTGTGTCAACTTGTCACACAGATGACATTACCATGACCTTACTAATATAGGTCTTTTTTTTTTCTTCATCTGTAAATTAAGTGAGTCCAACTAATGATTTCTTAATGACCTTCATATGCTCTTTCATTTGTAAATACCTGTTCCTGCATTGTTTGGTCATACACTATCTTCACTACTGGAGAAAATAAATCCCTAAAACATTTGAATCACTTAGTCTTAAAATGATAGTACTCTAAACATTTGAGAAGCCAAATCCAGACCAATCTTCTTGTTTGGCTGAGAATGATGCTAAAAAATACAAAAGTCAAGTGATTTTTTGAGATCTGGCAGCAAGTTAATGGTGAAGCTAGAGCTTTTTGCTTCTAACCCTGTGCACTCATCACTAAATTATACTCTTTTTCAATGGAAATTGAGGGTCATTTAACAAAATCTCAGAGTAGGAAGAGAGGACGGAGAATTCATTCTGTCTGATCCCGACTTAAAACATAAATGTTCTTCTCAAATGTCCAAACCAGATTTTATTGCTTTGTTGTTAGGCTATACCACCTTCATATATAAAGCATGGTGCCAAGATAACAAAATAACCAGATAAAGTAATTAAAGTAGAAAATACATTTCTGTCAAAGGAATATACAGCTCTTTTGTCACCCATAAAAATGTGACAAACTATTATTTGTGTGGCTGTCAGAATATTTAGATAGCACTAATGTTCATCACAAATAAAGAAAGTTAGGGATATACGAGGAATAGTGGAAATTTTATGAGGTGAAACTGAAGAAAATAACCACAACTTTCCATAAAACATCCTGTACAGCTGTCAGAGATATAAACTTGAATGTATGGGTCCACTAGTCTGACTCAATGATGCATTTTTGAAGAGCTAATTAGTAAAATATATCTGGAAACACAAGGCCATCTTCCCATAACAATTAAGCTGAAATAAACCAGTTAAATATAGGAGGCAGTATTACCAAGTCCAGCAATTGACAATTGTTTGATTATCTCCAAAGGAAATCATAAGAGACAAGAGCTTAAAGTTAATGAAAATTTATCTAATTTAAAATCATATTAAAAGGCAATAGACCAGGAAAGTATTCTTTTATTTGGGCTAAATTTAGTCATCTGAATTTTTTAAAGTATCATCCTATTCAACCTTCAGAAATGAAAGACTTACCTTTTAATGGAAATCTACATTTCATCATAAAGGTGAAATATGGTGACCTTGGCTACATTATTCCAAAGAGAAGTATCTTCACTTTTTAAATTATAGATATAGCCTGACCTAAAAATAGGATAGCTAACAATAAAACTATTAGCCAAATTTTTGAACCATTTAAAAAAAGTATTTTCAGTTAGAGCAATACGTTGGGGAGTGGTATACCATATTATAACCTGAATAAGCAGTGTGGTATAAAGGTTGGAATATTCATCTTTCAGTCAGAAAGACCTGGGTTTTGAAATTCTACTAAGTCATTTCATAGCTGTATGATACTTCCAAATTAATTAACGTCTCTGAGCCACAGTTTTGTTTTTTGAAAAAAAAAAAAAAAAAAGAAAAAGAGAAAGAAAAGGATGATAGCACCTAACCTAAGATTGTGTCTCCGATGAGATAAAATATGTAAAGTGTTTTGCAAACTTTAATGAACATCTATTCTATTTGAATATAGGCTTCTTATGCACAGGTAATATTTTAGTATAGGTAGTTGTTTCCCTAGTTCCTAGCATGGTATCTAGAACTTGGTAGTAACTTAATAAATACTTGAGCAATTAGGTATTATTATTATTATTACTCATTGAACATAGTAGTACTTTCCATTGCTTGTCCTAAATTTGATTTTCTAAACCTTTAAAGAAAACACTTCAAAGTAGTAAATGTCTAGGTTTATTCAAAATAAGGAACCTTTTGTACATCTTTCATCTAGGGAAGCGAAGCAATTCCTATGGAAAAGGGACCAGTATTCCTATCAATTGCAAACCAATTGCCATTCACAGAGCTGTTAAGTCAACCTAGCAGAAAAATGAAGGTACTTTGAGAAAGACATAGAAAGCAAGTCTAACTACCCCTATTACCAACTTGGCTATCATCTATTTTGACACCCTGATAGAGACAACTCAGGACCTTCAATCAAGAACAGTCATAATAGCCCTGTTTCTTTCCCAATATCCTCAGACATCATCATCCCTGGCAAACAATCCCTGTGGAGATACGGCTTGGCAAATATTCCTGTAGGTGCTACAATCACAGCTACTGAAAACCTAGAAAATAAAGGTATTGTCAGCAAATTCAAAATTCAAAAATGGAAACGTGTATAATTTTATCAGTGGAAATGGCATTAAAGAAGAGGAGTTATAACATGCTTTGCTATTGCACCCTAAGAACAATGGAACTTTTTAAACTTGTTAACAAAATCTTCCATTTGTTATATCCCCAAATAAAATGTGAGCAATGTGAAAGAAGGAACATTTATTTATTTTTTTATTGGAATGCTTGCCATTTAGCCCAATGCTTTGGTTATGATATGTACTTAATAAATTTTTTCATCCATTCTTACACTGAGGTATTACTCTGATATCTCATAATGGCATGGAAGTAACATAGGTTCTACAGGCTATATAAAGCACACATTTTATCAGGTCCTGCAAAACTGAAAAGGGTCTGAATAAAATGGAATAAAGTAATGCATCTATCCACAAGCATTTATTTAATTATCTATCATGTTTCAGGCACTATCCTAAGTGTTAGGCATACAAAGACATAAATGAAAATATGCTTCCTATCAAGAAACTTGTACTCTATAGAGAAATATCATGTACAATATAAGTACTTTGATGGAACAAGGTCCTGTGGAGTCATTAGGGTCAATTGTTCAATGCACAAATGCTTTGTGTCAGGATTCTGAATTATTGTTGACTATGCTGCTTTATTGTATAGATTTAAAGCAATGTAGAAAATGTTAATCATTCATATTAAACTTAAAAATGTGTCACATGTAGTTACTTTTGAAGAACCAGTTAATCATTTATCAGCACACTCCTAAATATAAACATATACAAAATACAAAAAAAAATAAATACAAGGTGATTTGGAAGAAGTGGGCATTAGAAGTTCAAACAGGAATTCATTTGATGATTTTTGAAGCAAACTGCAAAATCTGTTGAGTTGGAGGGAAGAATGAAGTGCTTTGTAGTCAGGACAGTCAGCCTGTACAAGTCAGATGGTTAGAAGATGGACTATCTTTCATGAAGAATAGTAAGAAGATGTTTGGCTAAATTACAGAATGCATACAGAAGAGTAACACATAATGACATATATGTATAAATATATATGACATGTATTTTGTATATGTATTCATTTTAAAATTTGTTTTCAATGATCAGACTTTTCTTCTTTTTCACTCTCCACACCTATGATGATAAGTAGCATAAGGGACACATTTATCATGTCATTATATTTGAATATAATAAGTTTAATCTTGTTTAGTTCCTTGTCATTGCTCATTCATCTTTTTAATAATTTTTTTTCATTATCTTTAGTTCTGTGTTTGTACTTCAAAGTTTTTCATTAACTCTGGTGTTTCATCATGAATGTTTGGAAGTTTTTCTAGTTAATGAAAGGTCCCTTTTCCCACCTGTAACATTATATTCAGTTTTGCTGAATTATTTATTATTATAATTTATTATTGGCTACAAGCCCATATTCTTTGCCTTTGGAAATATCATATTTATGAGTTTTCCACTCCTTTATTCTAGTAGCTGCCAAATCATGTGTGATTCTGACTGTGACTGCTCAGTTTTTGAATTCTTTTTTTGTAGCTGATTGGATATATATATATATATATATATATATATATACATACATACATACATACATATGTGTGTGCATATTTATATATATTGATTGTTTTACTTGGAAGGTTTGGATTTGGGATGTGCTGTTCCTGGGAATTTTCATTTGTGGGGTTTCCTTAAGGAAGTGATTATTAGATTCTTTCTATTTTTGCTTGTCATATAGTTCTAAGGTATCTGGGCAATTTTCTTTTAAGATTTCTTAAAGTATTATATGTAAGCTGGCTTTTGGTTATGCCATCCAAATAGTCCAATGATTCTTAATTTTTTCCTCATTTTCTTTACCACATCAGCTATTTTTGGGGGGAGTTATTTATTTCCATATATATATATATATATGTATTTATGTCATATATATTTATATATATGTAATTATGTGTTACTCTTCTATATGAATTCTGTGATTTAGCCATACATCTTCTTACTATTCTTCATGAAAGATAGTCCATCTTCCAACCATCTGATATTGTACAGGCTGACTGTCCTGATTATAAAGTTTTTCAGACTTTTTTGTTTTGTTTTAGTTTGTTTTGATTTTATTTTAATATGTTGCTTTTTTGCTATGTGATACCTTACATTTTCTTTTAGCCTTTTAACTTTGTTTTAATATTATTTGCCTTATGGAGTCGCTGATTTCTATTTGGTCCATTTAAATTTTCAAGGAATTTGTTGTAACTCGTGTGCCAAGCTGTTAATTCCTTTCCAAATCTTACTTCTACAGTTCTTTCTTTTAAATTTTTTTTCCTGGTGAACTGTGTTTTCATTTCTAAAAAACAAAAACAAAAAAGCAAAAAAAAACCCCAAAAAACAAAAAAACACCTAAAACTCTTTTGGTTATTTTTGCTTCATCCCTTCAAGGAATTCTAGTTGAGTTTGTGGTCATGCTGTGTTTTACAATGAATCAATGCTTGAAGATATTTTGGTACCAATGTTTTTTACATATATGATGAATTTCTTTGGCACCATAATAAGGGTTCATTTTTTTTATTTCCCATTCTTCCAGCCTACTTCCTGATGTCAGACTTATTGTCATGATTGGGCTTTCCAACACTTCCAGAAGATAGGTTTGGTATTGTCCTGTAACTGTTATTTTGGAGAATTGGCTTTTGTATTATTCTAGAATACTGACCTCCAAATGATCTAATTCTTAGCAAAGCTTGTTTTTTGCCCCTTTGTCAGACCTCTGCAAGTTCCTTACTTGGATTTGGGTCTGAGAAAAAAATATATTGCTGCTAGATTCAGCCCTTATTAGTTGATTGGAAAGCTCTGTTGCTTCAGAGTAGCAGAATTATAGGTTTTCATTTGATCTGGAGTTCCTGATCTGGTTATTCCATTCCAGGTTAAAATAGGTATTGGAAAAGAGACCTTGCTTTGCACTAAATTCTGAGCCACAGCTCTGTTGTTCCTACTGCTGGGAGCTTCTGCAATTTCCTCCTTTCTCATTATATCTAGGGTTTCTGTACTCTGAAATGCAACTGCTTGAATTGGATCCTTTCTCACTATGTTTTGGCTCTTCCACCCAAGACAGAGTAGTGGGAGAAAAAGATGTAATTTGGAACCTGTCTCCATCACAGTGCCTTATTAGGTCTCAGGGTGTGTAGGTATATATTTTTGCCTTGGTTTTCCCTAAATGCCTGAGTACTTTTCACAGCATGGTTATGGACTGAAACAGTCCCCAAGATCTATAGACATACCTGTGTCTCTCTTTTTGCTAAGTCTTGGTAGACTAAAGACCTGCTGCAACTTTTTCTCAATTTCTACATCAGGATTTGGTCTGCTTCCTTTTAAAGAATCTGTTAGAAGGAGAATTGACTACATTGCTTCTAATCATTCTACTATCTTGGTCTTGAAGGAAGAAATATATAAAAGCCTAAAAGCATATTTTGGAATCAACCTGTACAGGGTTTCAATTGCCAAACTTGGATTCTTGAATTTTATTCAAGAAGTAACAAACTAATTTATTGAGTAGGAGATTATAGGAAGTATCTTGATCATAGGTATTGTTTGACTTTGAGAGCTATTTACAGGATAGATAGGAGAGTGGAAAGTCTTGAAACCAGGCTATCACTTAAGAAGTGATTGTAATAGTTTAAATGAAAGGAGAAAAAAATTCTTTAAACAACTCTAGGAGATAGATGCTATTATTATACCCATTTTACAGAAGAGGAGTGACTTATCTAGAGATTCACAGATAGTCTGAGGCCAGATATGAACTTAGATCTTCCTGACTACAGACTCAGTGATTTACTGAAGTACTTGGCCTGTTACTTGCCTGTGGGACAAAATGGAATGGTGGCTTGAAGAGTACATAAAAAGTGTTGGACATTTGACCTCTGGGAAACTGTAGTTTGAGAGAGTGGTCATTGTTATCTTATGTTTCATCTCAAAAGGACCAGAACTAGCAATTCACCTTTGAACTCCAATGATCCTCTCAGTACAGGAATGGACTACATGTTTCTTATTTCAGGACAATCCTAGCTAACTCTGAGCAGGTCAAGAAGTTGATTAAAATTACTTTGAAAACCCATGGCAACTCATAAGTTAAGCTCTACAAGATTTTACATTTTTAAAATGCTCAAATAATTCTAGAGTTTAGGGTTTTCATTGAGCATCTTGATTTTTGTGGATTCTAAATGCCTGTTAGCATTCAGTATCCATTTTGAGCTAGTGCTTCTAACTCTGGAAATTAGTTTCCTAATCTGTAAAATGAGAGCTTGCATATGGCCCCTTCACAATGAACTAGTAGAATAAGTGCTAATCTTGAATCCCTAACACTTGAGGTTGAATTCCTGGCCTCCTAATAATTAGCTCTTTAATCTTAGAAAATAATTTTCTCATCTGCAAAATGGAGGTAATCAACCTCCTGAAATATTATGAGTATTGAGATGAATATTATGGGCATGCTTAAAAAATGATCATTCAATTTCTTTCTATGTACTAACTCAGATCATCAAACATAAAGCCATGAGACCATAATCCTTCAGTTTCTTGCAGAAATGTTTTCATTGAGCTATGATTTAACATTATGGCCTTAACTTTTATCAGCTTGACACTGAAAAAAGATCTGTGCCCCTTGTGAAATTGTAGTTAGTCATATTAGCCAATGCTGATATTCTTTATATGAGAATCCTTGGGATGAATTCCTCCAAGACTTCTATACTTTTCAGGTCTTAAATTTTACAAGCCTGTGGTTCTTCTTTCCATTGTCACTTTATAACTCTCATTTGAAGATAGTTAAATAATAAATTTTGACTTGATTCTAAGCATCTTCCTATCCTTTCTGTGCCTCTCTGTCTCCCTCTCCTTCTCTCTCTTCTCCTCTCTCCCTCTCCCTCTCTTTTCCTTTCCCTCTCTTCTCTGTGTGTGTATTGTATGGGGTAAATATGTGCTTTTATTAGTATAAAGAAGTCTTAATAAGGAAACTGTAGCTATTTAAATAGGCAGTCTTCTTTCAATTTCTAATCTCAGAGAATTGCATGAGGGACTAAAAGATTAAATAAATGGCTCAGACTCACTAAGGCAGTATGTGTCAGAGGTCCAACGGAAAGCCATTATCTTCTTGCTGTCTAGTTGTATCCAACTTTGTAACCATACTTAAAGTTTTCTTGGCAAATATATTGGAGTAGTTTGCCATTTTCTTCTTTAGCTCATTTTACAGATGAGGAAAGTGAGGCAAAGAGAGATAAGTGAATTGGCTAGGGCCAGTCAGGGTTTGAGGCCTAATTTGAACTCAGAAAGATAAGACTTCCTGATTCCAGGACCAGCACTCTATCCACTGTATACCTAGTTGTCTCTCTATTGACTACATCTGATGTCTTTCCCTCTTATCTCCTAGTCAATCCCTATATCCTATATCTTAATGGTTGCTTCCACTTCCTGTTTCCAATAGAAGTAATATTTATTTGACAGAGGTGGGTAGAACCAGCTTTAACAAGCTTGCCAAAGCCCATCTTTGTATTTTTAGTGTGAGCATCTATACATCAGAAGCAGATAATCATTATAAATCAGAATTTGATTTTCTTGATAGTTTACATGTTAATAGTGAACATTAAATTTTCAAACATGTGTGCAAACATTCTATTTTGTTAAACATTCCCCAGTACACTCCTATGTTGCTCTGTAAACATTGATTGGACTCAGCTAGAGGATATTGGAATACTCCACAAATGAAGTCCTCATGTACTGAAGACTTAATGATTATAGGGTAATAATAATAATAAATATTTTAAGGTCTGCAAAGTGATCACATCTTTTTGATACTTCTGTAGCATGTTGCTTCTGAATCCCCAATCCATTCACTATTCTCTATATAATTTTTATTGAAATTGTAAAATAGTGAGGTCAAGAAGGTTCTTGAGTAGGACGTAAGGAGCTCAGTGATTGCTCTTTTGCCTGGTCACTGGGATTGTCTTTCATTTCCTCAATAGGATTAATCTACTAGGTTTATTTCCTTACAGCTCTGAATGACTAATCCAAGTGATACCGATGCTAATTACTGTGTATTTGAAATAAAACCCTGATGGGAAGAAGCTGAATATAACAAATGTTTATCCAGCCCTTGAGTCACTGGGGCATTCCATTATTGCTCTTTAGCTTGGTGTACTCCTGGTATTCTTTGAAGGTTATGATAGGGAGGAGAAGAATTTAAACCATTCCCTTTCATATAACAACCTTGTATCCTTGTATATTAGAATAATTCCCATTAAGCCATTGTAAGTCTCCTTAATTTCCTATGAGAAAAAGTATAACTTCTCCCCCGCTTCCATGTTTGGTGAGTGATATGAATTGCAGTTTACAGCCAATAAATTCTAGAGCAATATTCTTACCATCTTGAGTTGATATTTTAGGTTTTACACACACACACACACACACACACACACACACACACACACATATATATATATATATATATATATATATATATATATATATATATATA
>JAJPUD010007609.1:0-27780 GCA_023553655.1 Myrmecobius fasciatus | reverse complement strand
ATATATATATATATATATATATATATATATATATATATATATATATATATATATATACTCAAGAAACATGTGAGATTTTTTTTCTTTTGACATTTTTGGGGATAAAGAAGTAGCTGAAATAGTAGACAGTACCTTTGCAAAGCATAGGAACAGTAATAGTATACTATGGCAGAAAAATTTTATGTATTCATTTTAAATTCAGGAAGGTTATTAGAAGAAAGGAATCAAATGCAAGATTTTATTTTTCTTAGAAAAGAAATTTCTATGCATTGTTTATCACAGAAGAAATTTCTATGCATTGTTTACTTATGAAAAATTTTAATAATTATATTGTTTGTTTTCAATTAAAGCTCCTATGGGTTGGGCTCATGTTGACAGAGTAAGTGTGTTGTATCAAAATCTAGTTGTATATTCTGCCTTGTTTCAGAAGAAATCCTTTCTAGATAGTTCTCTAGCCTCTAAGTAGAATTCTTCACTTATTCTGCTATACAGAGAATTCTCAAGTTTCCCCAGTGGCAAGGTGAGGTCCATCAGTCTAATCACTTCCTTAAGACAAGAACAGAATCATCAGAAAGACATTATATTCAGGTCATTGGTTCAACCTGGGAAATTTAGGTTCTGTGAAATTCAGTGGGCATAGACTTTTATTATATGTACTCTTTTGGCAGAGAAGGAAGTGAATGGAAGGGAGCATGATCACAGATATTGGCTGAGAAAAAGGAAGATGAAGTTTGTATTCTGTCCAGCTACAGAGACAGCTAACAGGAGACTGGAGCTTTCATCCATCCCTCTGTGCTATAAGGAAATTCAAAAGATGTATTCCAATTTCCCCTCACTGCTACCCAGGAATTGTTTTTTCATTTTCTTTTTCCAAAGTAACTAGCATTTCTACTTCTTTTCTTTAAGTATAGATAGTTCTCATTCCTGTGCTATCTTTCCTCCTTTAGACTGAGTGAGAAAAGTCTCAGAGAGATTTTATTGGTGAACAAGATATAATGGGGATATCAGATACCATATGTTAGAAAATATGACCTCCAAGGTTCCTTTGAAAGGTGAGAATCCTTGTCTTTTAAGTCACTGTGGTAACTATGTTCTTTCCTACACTATTCATTATGACTTGATTATTTCTTGCATTGTTTACATAAATGAATTACACAGTTGATTTCATGGAAAATTTTTTGTCACTTGTTCCAGCTGTTGCTGCTTGATCTGCATGCCAAGATTGCTAGTTATGACTTGGGAATTTTAGATTATGGGGCCATAAGATCTCATCCAACACTGAAATTCTGGTTTTGCGCCAGGTTGGATTTGGAGATCTAAACTACCTCTAGATAGTTATAATGATGTGTGGAATCTCAAGGCTTCTAAATTTATTCAAAGGGACCTTGAGTACTTTAGAAAAAATTAAGCTTCTTTAGCCTCTTAAAGTATCTTTTGCACTCCTGCACTCCTCTGTGTGTGTGTGTGTGTGTGTGTGTGTGTGTGTGTGTGTCAGGGAGAGGTGGTGGTGGTATTAGTAAAATCATCTTTGCCTTGGGTTGTTATTTCTCAAAGAAAATCAAAATGAGATCATTTAGTTGGGATCAAGATACAGAGTGATTGTGACTGATCAGACCAATATAAATTCAGAAGATTTAATCAGAGATCAGGAACATGAGAACATATAGTTAAAATATCTTTCCTACTCATAAGGGTCCCTCAAGCTTTAAGCTAGCATGATTTGTAGTGGGTCCATTACAAAATCTTAGGATATTCTCAGTATCTAGGACAGGTCTGCAGTTGTCCCAGAATCTCATGAAATCCAGGTATATGGGGAGAGACCCTTTAAATTATATGTGATAACTACTTAATACCCTATACACTTAATTGTTTGCTAGCAAGTCTGACTTCTATTATATATTAAGAGAAGTAGGTATCAATAAAACTAGGTTAACCGAGGAATTGACTTCAGTAGGCAATGGGCCCCTCAAGGTACCTGGACAAACAGACTTGCTTTCTATGTAGAAGTTCCAAGTTCAATTCAGTGAATTAGATGTTGTACTATGGAATGAGCTACATGTGGGAGGGGGAGACAATGGGAAAAGTCCTGTAATATGATAAAGAAGATGATCCACAGCCTAGTGAAGCAGGATGGGAAAAGCTATAAAAGATGCAGGGTGAATATCAAAACTATGTCACCTTGAGAATACTAAAACATAAAAGGATATGTAAAACTAAGGAAATTATTAGCTTAGAACACAAATGGGGAGAATTTTGTGACAAATTTTTTCACTAACAATATCCATCCCTTATTTTTTTAGATTGTAATCAGGTAGAAGTTTAAAAACCAAAACCAAATATGATAAAAAAAAATTACAGATCTGTGTCCAATCACACTGCATAATGGTGCTGTCATTAGAATGCTTATTAAAACAAAAAGGGTAGTAGACATTTCTCTATGGATTTACTCCTTTCATTGGAACATAAATAGTGTGGAATAACTCATGAATTGAGGAATCCAGCTTTAGATATGTATTAAGTTGTAACCCTATGTATTAAGTTGTAACTCTGGGGAAATTACTCTGCCTCAGTTTAGTCAATTGTAAAATGGGTGTAATGATAACTTCTCTCTCTCTTTCTTTCTTTCTCTCTCTCTCTCTCTCTCTCTCTCTCTCTCTCTCTCTCTTTTTGCTGAGGCAATTAGGGTTAAGTGACTTGCCCAGGGTCACACAGCTAGGAAGTGTTAAGTGTCTGAGGCCAGATTTGAACTTAGGTCCTCCTGACTTCCACTGCATCACCTAGCTGCCCCATAATGATAGCCTCTAACCTCCCAGGGTTGCTGCAAAGATCAAATTATATAATTTTTGTAGAGCACTTAGCAGAATATCTAGCTTAATAAAGCAGCTGCTGTTGCTGCTGCTCTTATTTATTTGTTCCTCATTCTTCTAGAGGACCATAATAACAAGGAAGTGATGCTATGATGTACAAATGAATTGGAAGTGAGGGAGAGCTGTGCAAAGTCACCAGCCTTTCTCTTCTGGAACTATCTGGATCCAATGACAAGATATAGCTCAGGATGACTAGAGATGGCCCTAGATATCCTTGGACATAGAGGGAGACCAGGCCTTTATAAGATATGATCTTTATAATTCTGATGGACATGGCTCTTTTCAACAGAGAGGTGATTCAGGCCACTTTCAATGGTCTTGTGATGGAGAGTCATCTGCACCCACATAGAAGACTGTGGGGACTGAGTGTGGATCACAACATAGGATTTTCACTTTTTTATTGTTGTTTGCTTGCATTTTGTTTTCTTTATCATTTTCCCCTTTTTGATCTGATTTTTCTTGTGCACCATGATAATTGTGGAAATATATACAGAATAATTGCATATTTTAACATATTGGATTACTTGCCACCTAGAGGAGGGGGTTGGGGAAAGGAAAGGAAAAAATTTTGAAACTCAAGGTTTTGCAAAGGTGAATGTTAAAAATTATCTATGCATATATTTTTGAAAATAAACAGCTTTAAGTAAAAAGAAAAATTTTTCTCATTTGTACCTCAACAATCCTGTGAGATAGGTACTTTTATTGTCCTCATTTTATAGATGAGGAAACAAAACTGAAAGAAGTTAAATGATTTTCCTACACTCACACAACTAGTAAGTATCTGAGGCCATGTTTGAACTCAAGCCTTCCTAACTCTGCATCTAACACTATCTTTTAAAAACATTTTTAATTAAAAAAAATAAGATCTTTAAGAAGTCTCAGTTAGGGTAAGGCAACACCCAATCAGTGATTAAGTCTAGGTAAGAAATGAGGCAGAGAATAGCATTTTTTACCTAGTTTAAATAAATACCAATGGGGTAGGGGACAAGCTTCAGCCTAAACAGAAACAACTGCCCTTTATATTCACTCTGAGTTAATCAGGACCCAAACAATGACCAAGTAGGGTTTGACCTGGGACCTATTGATGGTCAATTTATGAGAGGCCAAGTGATTTGGGTTTTAGTTTAGGTCCTGGTCAGTAAGCCCCTAGGTAATTGGGGAGGTTTCAGCAATCTGAATTTACATTTCTTTGGACAGAACACCCACAGGTAAGTTGTGATACTCTGTGTGAACTGAGGGAATAGAAGAGAAAGAAAAAGAAAAAAAAAAGAAGAAAGAAAATAACTATTGCCTAAGCAGTCACTTCCATTTGCCTCAAGTGCTTAACAAAGGCTTGTTCCTAGCCCTTTTTCCCCTTTCCCCCATTAGCAAATTGAGCTAGGGTAGACTGCAGAAATCAAAATCTGTTATGCACATATTCTATATTCCAGGAAATACTCTTGCAGCATGGAAGAAAAGCACTTTTTTTTTCAGTCAAACAAGAAATAAGGTGCCAACAGCTATTTAACAGGCTTCAATTTATGAAGGAAGTCTTGCTGTGCAGGAAATCAGGTGCTTGTTAAGCAGTTAGGGCCTCCCTGAAGAATGTCTTCCCAACTTTGCTTTTGGAAGCAAGGTTTTTGTTTGAATTTGAATTCTGCCTTTACCACATACTGTGTGAACTTGGGAAAATCACTAGCCTTTATGTGCCATGATTTCCTAATATGTAAAATGAGAGGTTTGGAAAAGAATTCTTTTAATGTCCATTCCAATTCTCAATCTTTGATTATCAAGACAGGAAGATCTTGGACTAGTTCAGGAATCTGTGGAATCTTAATAGTTCTCTAAGCAAAAGTGAAAAACTCTGTGGAATGAGTGGATCAGATGAAACTTTGACATGAAATAAATTTTTTTTTTGCCCCAAGAAAGAATAGGAGCCAAGAAACAGCAAAGAACAAAGGCATGTTGTAGCCTGAAAAATAAATTTAAAAAATCCTAAAAAAAATCTTTGCCTCTCACTGATACTATGAGCTACATGAATTGGGCAAGTTCAGTCAAGAAGGTCAACTATTTATTGACCCCAAGAGCTTTCCTCTTATTGGGGGTTGAGGGACAAGAGATTTTCAATAATCTCTGGGTTAGAGGGTGGGAGTGTCTATCAGAACAGAGCAGTGGTTATTTAACTCTTTATAGTCTACAAGTGTTTACTCCTTTTTTAAGGGAATCTCAGCCACAGGGCAGAAATATATATTTTGGATATCTCATTGGTGAAAGTTCTAATTTGTTTCAAATGTGCCAGTGTACTTTAGGAAAATTGATGGGATTTTGCTAAAACTTCATGTTTCAGTTTAATTTGGTGGATCCAATAGATATGAACCAAAGAGTACATGGTAGTCTCTTACTTACGTCCTACCTTGGCTTGAGCTTTGACAACACAGAGAAAATTTTCATTTATTCAGTATTGTAAATAGTATTAGGGAAATACACAGGTCCTTACAATAGAACAAACAGTTATAGTTAGAAACCATATATTGTGTCAGTAGGGTCCCTAAATAACATGTAAAACATAAAACCTTGAACTGTGGTCTCATTCGGCAAAGGATACTAATTTTTTTTCTAAGCAGCAAATATGAGAGTGATATTTTTGAATGCCTAGACAGCAGGTTTAAGAGTACCTTTTTACAACAATAACATGTTCCCCAATAAAATAACTTAGAGTTGTTGTTTGATTGCTTTTTGTTTTTTTTTCTCATTTTTTAAACTTTCTGCCAGTATTTTTTTTTTCCTGAGGCAATTGAGATTAAGAGACTTTCCCAGGGTCACACAGCTAGGGAATGTTAAATGTCTGAAAATAGATTTGAACTCAGGTCCTCCTGACTTCAGGGCTGGTGCTCTATCCACTGCCCCACCTAGCTGCCCCTCATTTTTTTTTAAACTTTCTGATTTGATTTTTCTTGTGCAGCATGATAATTTTAGAAATATAGATAGAAGAATTGTACATTTTTAACACATATTATATTACTTTCTGTTTAAAGGAAGAGGTGAGAGGAAGGAAAGGAGAAAAAATTTGGAATACAAGGTTTTGCAAGGGTGAATGTTGACAAATACACATATATTTTGAAAATAAAAAGCTTAAAAACAAAAAAAATAAAAACACTTAGAGACAGCAGGTAGGCTCATACAAGTGGCCTATTTCTTTTACGTTAGATGAAATTTGAGAGCTTGCTTCAAGAGCAAGAGAAAAGAAAAAATGCAAATCATCAATCTCTTTCTGAAACAATTTGGCCTTTCTTCTTATGTCCTGATTCATATGGACCAGACATAGAACAGACACCAGGGGACCCTTTTTTTTTCTTCTTTGTTTTTTCATGATAGCAAGATTAATATTGTCACCATTTTGATCCCTGAGCCTATATTTACTCATTTTCCAAAGGGCAATGCAATCCAAAGCTTTTGAAACTAGAGACTGTTGAGGACTGAAAGGATTACTTGAAGTCAAAAACCCTGGGTTCTAATACTGTTTTCAACAAGTAACTGCAAAGTTAATGTCATGCTAAGCCTCAATTATTAAAACTGAAAAATAGTCTCATTGCCTACATTAAAGAGTTGCTGAATATTCTGTAAACTTTATGAGGCAATAGAAATGAGTCATCATCATTATTATTAAAGAAATAGCTCAATGTTATTAAATAAAGTATTGGGCTTTTATCAAGGGGTTATTAGTCTATCAAGAAATATTTTATTAAGTTCTTACTCCATTAGAGACTGTATTAAGCACTGGCAAATCTCTGTTTTGGCATGAAATCCTGAGGATCTTCCCCTCCCAGACTGATTCTTTTGAGAAGGCAAACTAAGCCATATTTTGCCTCAATTCTTACTTAATTTTTTAATTACTGAATGGGTGTTGGCTTAGACAAATTGAAACTTGGGAAAGACTTTAGCTTAAAAAAGCCAATTTTAGTAGGATCAAGGGCATCTAGAACCAGAACCAGTTGTCCTGACTTTTGTATTGCTTTACTAGGAGAGAGAATGAGGCTGTTTGGATTTGCACAACCCTGCCAGTTAAATCTAATTCACTTGGCAAGTCAAGCCATCACCTTTCTGATATCATTGATCCTCTGAAAATGGAGAGAAAACAAAAACTGGGAAACAAGGCAAGAAACATCACAATGGCAACAACAGCAGGAACACTAATAATAACAATTGTCCCTGTCTGACAGTTATTAGTTATATTAATTCGCATAAATCATTTATCATTTAAGTGCAAGAGGAAATGCTCTGGGCCTTATCTACTGTTATAGACAGATTTTAATCTGCTTTTTGGGGGGAGGGAGTTCTTATTCTGAAGATATCATGAATCTTTCAAATATTTATAGAAGTAGCACCAGTAGCACTAATAGCAATGGTGGCAGTGATTGTATTGGTTGCAGTGCTAGTGGTGGTAATAGTAGTAGTGTTGTCTGATATATAGTGAACATTAAATTAATGTTTCTTATATTATCATTGTCAATATACCTTTGTTGTCATTTTTAATACCTCGTACATAATAGACACTTAATAAAGTGCCTTTTGGACATATTCTTTTTTTTATTCTTGTTAATATTTTTGCCCGTAACATAGTAGAATTTTAATAAATAAGTACATTAATAAATTTAATTATTCTTGGTTTTCTTATTATTATAGACAACAAGAAAATAGCAAATAGTATGTATTAACTTATAGGGAAATCAGCATAGTGTTTGGTCCCAGAAGAAATGATGCATGGAATTGTCAAAACAACAACAGTATGCTTCTAATTTGAAGGAGAGCAGGATTGATTAAGATATGCTTTTGACAAGATGTTAAGGTGTGTGTCCAATTGACTTGAAATCAATATAGAAGATTCTATACCTCATCCCTGTTCCACTTTAGAATGCAAAACTCACTGTGCTTTAAAACAAAATAAAATACCTTGAATCAGGAAATGCCTCTTGTAAAACTTCATGATCATTACTGATGTCTTATAGAACAATGTTGTAATCAGCTAAGGGGAAATATATTACTAAAACCATATGCATGTGGAAGCATTGGATATCAATTGACTGAAGAAGGCTGAAGGGGAAAAAAAGAATTATTCAGGATGCGATCAGTTCCAGACATTGAATTCTTGGATCATTGATTCTGCTCTTCTCAGCTTCCACATGCTTTTTTGATCAGCGCAGACTGATCATTCTAAATGCTCATTCTGGCATGCAGGGTAATACTACTATTGCAGCAGGAGCAAATTCCTTAAGAACATCTGGAACAGCAGGAGCTCTAGCAAAAGGCTCATCTGCAGCTAACTCTTCTGACCTCAGTCCTTCCAGCTCTTCCCATTTTTGCAGATGATCCACATATTTAAACTCAAAATGTTGCTGATAGTCCAAGTAAATCACTCAAAGATGACATGAGAGAATTTCCCCCCCAAGATCAGAAGCATAAGGGTAAATGTTTATTAACCTGCTTTTTAAAAAAAATGCACCCACAACACACTTTTAAGTTTGTTGTATTGTTAACATTTTCTCCGTCACTTTAGTAAGTCTAGACAGTCAAGAAAAAAAAAAATAACAAGTCCTGACTTGTAGCATTCTCCAATTTTTTTACGTATAGATGCTCACATGGAAAATAAAAAAATCTGTTCTACCAAAAAAATTAAAAAGAAGGAAAAAATAGTTCTAGCCATTTAGTTTGAGTTGGTCTCAGCATATCTCTATTCAGTGTGCTGATCAGAAGTCCCAGAATAAAGTATGAGTTGAGTTCATGAATCTTTTGTCAAAGGAACACTAACATTAGTAGTTTCAACATAGTTAGAAAGGTTTTGCATTAGTACAGGTCTGATGGTTTGACTTGCATTCAAGTACCAACTAAACTAAATTTGGAAAAACTCATAATTCAGCACCTGGCCAATAGGTGCCTTTTTTGTACCAGATACAAGCATCTCAGCAAGCTCATCTATGAAGTCAAATAGGGGTATGATTTATTTCTGTGAAGAAATTGCTCCCAAAGATGGAATCACTAATCTTTTGAAATATTGAAATAAGTATGGAATAGTCCCAGAATATAATAAATATTCAGCATGTGCTTGCACTGCTTCTGTACATAAAGGAATTAGGCTTAAAATTGATAGGCAATTCATCACACAGACCTCATATTGGCCATTGGCTACATAATCATGATGAATCTAATTGGTACTGCAAAATACAATCAGCCTAGTTTGATATGGCTCAGATACACAGCTGAATGTACTTTTGGAAACTGAAAATGCTGCCTTAGCTTCTTGTAAAAATGAGTCCTAGAAAAGTGATCTGTATTGTTAAGTATACTTCTGCTATTTAGATATAGTCATAGGCTTTACTAGATTTACAAAATCCTGTTCTATTAACATTAAATTCCTCTTTTTAGTATAGGTCAAGGGTGAAAGAAAGATTGGAAGAAAAACAAAGAAAAGAAAAAGAGGAATTGTCAGGAAGAAATGGGGCAGTGAAAGAAAGGGGAAGTGATAGTGAAAAAGAGGACAGAAGCAGACACAGAGAGAGAAACAGAGAGAGAAGGAGAGAGAGACAGAGACAGAGACAGAGAGAGACAGAGACAGAGAGACAGAGAGAAAGAGGGAGACAGAGAGAGTATGTATAAAATCATAGATTTGAAAGTGTAAGAGACCTAAGATTTTTTTTTCAAATGAGAAAACTGAGGCCCTAAAGGGCTGTGTGCTTTGTTCAAAATACACAGGTAGCAAGTATGAAAACAGCATTGAGACCCAGTTGCTCTTAACTGAGACACAATTCTCCATATAGCCTCCATGTCTAAAATAGTGGATAATCAGATAGAGTGAAAAGTGAATTATCTCTGGAAATCAAGGATTTGTGTATAAATTTCACTTCTATTACTCCTTTTTTAAATTTTGGGTGAGTCACTAGCTTTTAGTTTTACCTGAAAAATGAGAGAGTGAGATTAGGAAATTTGTGAGACCCCTTTTAATTCTACTTTTAGGACATTATGCTCTTAGTAAGTGAGGGAGGAGTTTGGTGCTAACATGGGCACATTAGAATTGGATTCTGAAGAAAGTACTTGACCTGAGCCTTGAAGAAAGCTATGAATTCTAAAAGATGTCAGTAAAGAAAGATAGCATTCAAGGTTCAAAGCATGGGTGAGATTATCTGTGCAGTGACAGGAAGGAATATAATTTGTTCTGGAAATATACATTGGAAGCTAATTGTGAAAGGCCAAAAATGTTAAAGAGAGGTGTTTGGATATTATCCTGGAGATAATAGAGAAACACTTTTTGTGAGTAATAGTGCCATGGTTTGGCTACTGCTTTTAGGATATCAATTTGTCAACTGTGAGGAGCATGAATAGGAGAAAGGAGAGAATGGCATTGTAAATGAAGCAAAGATATAAATTAGGATGTTGTAATTATCCAGATGAGTGATCTTGGATTAGGGGGATGGCTTAGTTTGTAGAGAGAAGGGGGAGAAGTGAGACAAATTGTGAAGATAGTACTGTTAAGATTTGAGAACTGATTCTATAGAGGGAGAGAGAGATCGGTGAAGAATTGAGGATTATTATGAAGTTTCTGGACTTTGTCAGGTGCCTCAGCTGCCCTCTCACTCTGGTATTTTCCTCAGTGTCTAGGGCCTCCTCACTCTGGAATATCTCTCTCTCCTCCTATCAAACATGGAGCATCCCTTCTCTCATTCCAGTCACTTTCTCCAATTGCTTAGTTCTTACTAGAACTTCCATTTTGGAGAAAGGACAGGGCTAACTAATCTTCACTGTATTCCCAGCTAAGGCATCTACTGTTGTTCTGATCTATAGCATGACACTGGACCCAGGTGGCTCTGAAGAAGAAAGTGAGGATGATGACTTTAAATAACCTCCCTCACTGAAATCCAAATCCCTTTCTTGTCATGGCTAATGTAATGGTTCTCCTCAAGAATGAAGAACAAATTCTTCTGTCAGGAGTAGTAGTAGCTACCCCATCAGAGACCTAACTGGAACTGGCCAATTGGACAGCATAGCTATTTTTGTTTTGTTTTGCTCTCATCTTCCTTTTATCCTTACTTTCATCTTTTTTCTTCCTTTCCCTCTGTTCACATAAATTACCCTAACATTTCCTGCAAATGTTCTTCCCAAAGAAATGTGAATTTTCTTCCTTCCTTCTTTCTTTTCTTCCTTTCTTTCTTTACTTCCTTTCCTTTCTTTCTTTATTCCTTTCTTTCTTTCTTTTTCTTTCTTTCTTTCTTTCTTTCTTTCTTTCTTTCTTTCCTTTTCTTCTTTCTTTTCTTTCTTCTTTTTCTTCTTTCCTTCCTTCCTTCCTTCCTCCCTCCCTGCCTGCCTTCCTCCTTCCTTCTCTCCTTTCTTCTCTCCCTTCCTTCCTTCCTTCTTTCCTTCCTCCCTCCCTGCCTGCCTTCTCTCCCTTCCTTCCTTCCTTCCTTCCTTCCTTCCTTCCTTCCTTCCTTCCTTCCTTCCTTCCTTCCTTCCTTCCTTCCTTCCTTTTTCCTCCTTTGCTTCTTTTCTTTCTTTACTTCCTTCTTTCCTTTTTACTTCCTTCTTCTTTCCTTCCTTTCTCTCTCTCTCTCTCTCTTTTTGCTTATTTCTTTTCTTTTCCTTTCTTTTTTTTTGGTTGTTACTGAAACTTGCCAAAGAATCTTGAGGTTTATTGACTAGATTTTGTAAATAACATACGTTATACCTAAATCACACTGGATCTCATTGATTGGCCAACAATAGGTTCTAGACCAAACCTCAATTGATAATTTTTTGAAGCCTGATTGACTCAGGAGAATGTATATAGAAATTGTTTCTGTTTTGTCTAGAAACCCTGCCGAATCTTCCTCTCTCAGACTGATTTCCGATTCGATATGGTAAAAGAGGCCAATTCTTTGCTTTATTTCTTACCCCTACTTAATCATTGAATGGGTGTGGCCTCAGTCAAACTGAGGCTGTTAAAAACCTTAGTTTTAAAAGACCAAGGTCTCCCTCTACATCCAGAGCCATCTCTAGTCCCTCTGTTCTATATGTTGCTAATGGACCCAGATGGTTCTTGAGTAGAGAGTGAGGCTGGTGACTTTGCAAAGCCCCCTGTCATTTAAATTAATTTCACTTACATGTCATGGCATCACTTCCCTGATATCATGGTCCTCTTGGAGAATGAAGGACAAACAACAATTGCATCAACCCTCTGGCTACTTTTTATGATTTTTCTGGACTTTGATAGCATGACTAGGTACCTAATCTTTACCTGACCTCCATGCTTTTTAAACTTCTTTTTGTGTGTATTCTTTATCTATTAGAATGTAAACTTTTGATTATCTTTCTTTTGACTTCTCATTGAATAGATTTGTATGATTTGTATTTTCACTGATTAGTACCCTGCTAAGAACATAATAAGCACTTAATAAATGCTTCTTGGATTACCTTACCTTGCCTTGAAATACTTTGCAACAATATTGCTAGGTTAAAGGGTATGCATGGTTTTATAGCCCTTTGGCTATAGTTACAAATTAGTTTGCAAAATGGATGAATCAGTTCACAACTCTATCCACAATGCATTAATTTGTCATTTTCCCTATATTCCCTCTATTATTTGTCATTTTTCTTTTCTGTCCTATTTATCAATTTAAGAAGTTTGAGGTAGCATCTCAGAATAGCTTTAATTTGCATTTCTCCAATCAAGAATGATTTAAAACATTTTTCATGTGGCTATAAATATCTTTGATTACTTAATTTGAAAACTGCTTATATCTTTTGATCATTTATCAACTGGAGAATGGCTTGTTTTTATAAATTTGACCTGGTCTCTATATGTTTGAGAAATGAGATTTTTCAGATAAATTTTTCAGCAATTTTTTTTGTTAAGACTGCTAAATGTCATTCTGTTCATGTTATTCACTTCCTGTTTATTTTGTTCTGCTTCTCCTTTCACCCTGTCTCTCAAGTCTTTGCTTCTGGGTATCACTTCCCCCAATTTGCCCTGCCTTCTATCAAACAATTTCCCCTTTTTCTTAACTCCTTTTCTTACTACTTTCCTGTTAGATAGAGATAGATTTCTCTACTCAATTGAGGATGTTTGTTATTCATTTTTTGATCTAGTTTTGATGAAAGTAAGGTTCACTCACTCCATCTCACCTCTCCAATATCCCCCTCCATTTTAAAAACTTTTTCTTTTCTCTAGTATATGAACTTATTCCCCACATTGTATCTTTCCCTTTCTCTTGCTCTCAGTACATTCCTCTCTCACACCTTAATTTTATTTTTACATATGATATTTAAAATATTAAGCTTCATATTCAACTCACGCTGGTGACCTTTGTCTCTCTCTCTCTCTCTCTCTCTCTCTCTCTCTCTCTCTCTCTCTTTCTCTCTCTCTCTCTCTCTCTCTCTCTCTATATATATATATATATATATATATATATATACGTATATATACACTCCTTCTAATTGCCCTAATAATGAGAAAGTTCTTATGAGTTACATCTTCCCATGTAGAGATATAAACAGTTTAATCTGATTAAGACACAATTTCTTTTTCCTGTTTACCTTTGTATGCTTCTCTTGAGTCTTGCATTTGAAAGTCAATTTTTCTATTAAGCTCTGTTTTTTTTTTTCATCAAGAATGCTTGAAAGCCCTCTATTTCTTTGAATATTTATTTTTTTACCTGAAGGATTATATTCAGTTTTGCTGGGTAAGTGATTCTTGGTTCCTTTGTCTTCTGAAAGATCATATTGCAAAGTTTCTGATTCTTTAGGGTAGAAGCATCTAAATCTCACGTTATTCTGACTCTGATTCAATGATTGAATGGTTTATTCTGGTTGCTTGCAATATTTTCTCCTTGATTTGGGAGCATTGGAGTTTGGCTATAATATTCCTGGGAGTTTTCATTTGGGGATCTTTTGCAGGAGGTGGTTGAGGGATTGTGTCAATTTCTAATTTAACCTCTGGTACCAGAATATCAGGCCAATTTTCCATGATAATTTTTGGAAACATTTTGTTCATGCTCTTTTTTTTTTAATCATGGTGTTGATGTAATCCAATACTTTTTTGATTATCTCTCCAGAATCTATTTTCTAGGTCATTTATATTTACAATTGGATATTTAACATTGTCCTCTTTTCTCCTCTATTCTTTTGATTTTGTTTTATTATTTCTTGGTTTTTCATGAAGTCATTAGATTCCATTTGATCAATTCCAATTTTTAAGGGATTTTTTCTTTGATGATCTTTTTGTACCTCTTTTTCTCTTTGGCCAATTCTACTTTTTAAAGGTTTTTCCATCAGTGATTTTTTTGGTGCCAATTTTTCTTTTTGCCCAATGCATTTTCAATGCTTTTCAATGCATTCTTTTCATCATTACTTTTTAAAAAATAATAATATATTTTTACGTTTCAAATTATATGCAAAGATAGTTTTCAACATTCACCCTTGCAAAACCTTGTGTCCAAAGTTTTTTTCCCTTTATTCCTTCTCCTTCTCCCCCTCTCTTAAATAGCAAGTAATCTGATATAGGTTTAACATGTGCAATTCTTCTAAACATATTTTCAATTTATCTTGCTACATTAGAAAAATCATGTCAAAAAGAGAAAAAATGAAAAAGAAAAAAAAACAAGAAATCAACAAGAACAAAGGTAAAAATATTATGTTGTGCTCCACATTAAGATCCCATAGTCCTCTCTATGGGTGCAGATGGCTTGAATCATCTCATTGTTGAAAAGAGCCACGACCATCAGAATTGATCATCATGTAATCTTGTTGCTGCTGTGTACAATGTTCTTTTGGTTCTACTCAGTTCACTTACCTTAAGTTAATGTAAGTCCCTCCAGGTCTTTCTGAAATCAGACTGGCGATTGTTTCCTATGGAACAATAATGTTTAAATACATTTATATACCATAATGTATTCATTCATTCCTCAAATGATTGGCAGTTTCCATTTCTTTGTTACTACACAAAAGTCTGCTACAAACATTTTAGCACATGTGGGTTCTTTTCCCCTTTTATTTATTATCTCTTTGGGATATAGACCAGTTGAGAAACTGCTAGATCAAAAGACATGCACAATATGATAGCCTTTTGGGCACAGTTCAAATTGCTCTCCAGAATCATTGGATCAGTACACAACTCCACCAATAATTTATGTGTCCCAGTTTTCCCATATTCCTTTCAACATTTATCATTATCTTAGCCATCTTACCCTGTCTGTCATCTTAGCCAATGTAAGAGATGTGTGTAATGGCACCTCAGAATTGTCTTAATTTGCATTTCTCTAATAATACTGATTTAGAACATTTTTATATGAGTAATATCAGACTATATCTGGATTAGAGCAATTTGCCATACCCATATTACCATTATTTATCATTACCATATTACCATTATTAGTATGTAATCTGTGTAACTGTTTCTTAAACATTTACATGCAAACCCCTGGTTCAATTTTTTTTTTAATTTTATTTTATTTGCAAAACATATGTATGGGTAATTCTTCAACATTAACCCTTAAATAGCTTTTTGTTACAGATTTTTCCCCCAACTCCCCACCCCTCCCCTAGATGGCAGGATATCCACTACATGTTAATTATGTTAAAATACTTGGCAAATCGAATATATGTATACATATTTCCAAACTTATTGTTGTGCAAGAAAAATCATATCTACACAAAAGACATATCAGATAAAGGAAACACAATGTAAGCAAACATCAATCAAGAGTATGAGAATGTTATGTTGTGGTCCAGATTTCATATCCCTCTCTCTGGGTGTATATGGCTTTCTTCAGTGAACAATTGGAAGTGGTTTGAAACATTTCATTGTTGAAGAGAGCCATGTCCATCAGAATTTATGATCATATAGTATTGTTGATGCCGTGTATAATGATCTCCTGGTTCTGCTCATTTCACTCAGCATCAATGTTCATTCAAGTCTCTCCAGGCCCCTCTGAAATCGTCCTGCTGGTCGTTTCTTACAAAACAATAATATTCCATAATATTCCTATGCCATAATTTATTCAGCCATTCTCCAATTAAAGGTTATCTATTCAATTTCCAGTTTCTAGCCACTATAAAAAGGGCTGCCACAAACATTCTTGCACATGTGGGGTCCTTTCCTTCCTTTATGTTTTCTTTGGGATATAAACCCAATAGAAATGCTGTTGGGTCAAAGGGTATGCACAGTTTGATAACTTTTTGAGCATAGTTCCAAATTGCTCTCCAAAATGGCTGTATCCGTTCACAACTCCACCAACAATGCATCAGTATCCCAGCCTTCCCACATACCCTCCAACATTCATCATTAACTTTTCCTGTCATTTTAGCCAATCTGACAGGTGTGTAGTGGTACCTCAAGGTTGTCTTAATTTGCATTTCTTCGATCAATAGTGATTTGGAGCACCTTTTCATATGACTACAAATAGTTTTAATTTCATCCTCTGAAAATTGTCTGTTCATATCCTTTGACCATTTATCGATTGGAGAATGGCTCGAATTTTTATAAATATGAGACAATTCTCTATATATTTTAGAGATGAGACCTTTATCATAACCCTTAAATGTAAAGATGATTGCCCAATTTATTGCTTCCCTCCTAATCTTGACTGCATTGGTTTTGTTTGTACAAAACCTTTTTAACTTAATATAGTCAAAGTTACCTATCTGGTTTTCAATTGAGAGTTCCAGTTCTTTAGACATAAATTTATTCCATCTCCATAGGTCTGAGAGGTAAACTATATTACGTTCCTCTAATTTACTTATAGTATCACTCTTTATATCCAGATCATGAAACCATTTAGATTTTATCTTGGTATGTGGTGTTAGATGTGGGTCAAGCCCTAATTTCTTCCACACTAGTTTCCAATTTTCCTAGCAGCTTTTTTCAAATAGTGAGTACTTATCCCAGAAGCTGGGGTCTTTGGGTTTATCAAAGACTAAATTGTTATAGTTATTGCTTAGTTTGTCTTGTGATTCTATCCTATTCCACTGATCGACTACTCTGTTTCTTAGCCAGTACCATATGGTTTTGATGACGACTGCTTTGTAATATAGTTTTAGATTTGGTACAGCATCCACCATTTGCTACCATCATCAGCCTTTTTTTTCATTAATCCCCTTGAAATCCTTGACCTTTTGTTCTTCCAAATGAATTTTGCTACTATTTTTTTTCTAGAGCTGTAAGATAATTTCTTGGGAGTTTGAATAGTATGGCACTAAATAAGTAAATTAGTTTGGGTAGTATTGTCATTTTTATTGTATTCGTTCGGCCTACCCATGAGCATTTTAAGTTTTTCCAATTGACTGGGGCTGATTTTATTTGTATGGAAAGTGTTTTGTAGTTTAGTTCATATAGTTCCTGACTTTCCCTTGGCAGATAAATTCCCAAATATTTTATACTATCAACAGGTATTTTGAATGGAATTTCTTTTTGTATCTCTTGCTGCTGAACTTTATTGGTACTGTATAAAAATGCTGATGATTTGTGTCGATTTATTTTGTATCCTGCAACTTTGCTGAAGTTGTGAGTTGTTTCTAGTAGTTTTTTAGTTGAGTCTTTAGGGTTCTCTAAGTATATCATCAGGTCATCTGGAAAGAGTGATAATTTGGTTTCCTCATTACCTACTCTAATTCCTTTAATCTCTTTTTCTTCTCTTACTGCCAAAGCTAACATTTCTAAGACAATATTAAATAATAATGGTGACAGTGGGCAGCCTTGTTTCACTCCTGATCTTATTGGGAATGGTTCTAGTTTGACTCCATTACATATGATGCTTGCTGAAGGTTTTAAGTAGATACTACTAATCATTTTAAGGAAAAGCCCATTTATTCCTATACTCTCCAGTGTTTTTAATAGGAATGGGTGTTGGATTTTATCAAAGGCTTTTTCTGCATCTATTGAGATAATTGTATGGTTTTTGTTAATTTGGTTATTAATATAATTGATTATGCTAATAGTTTTCCTAATATTGAACCAGCCCTATATTCCTGGTATAAATCCTACTTGGTCATGGTGTATTATCCTGGGGATAACTTTCTGTAATCTAGTTGCTAAAATCTTATTTAAAATTTTCGCATCAATATTCATTAGGGAAATTGGTCTATAGTTTTCTTTCTCAGTTTTCTCCCTACCTGGTTTAGCTATCAGCACCATACCTGTGTCATAGAAGGAATTTGGTAGTACACCTTCTTTCCCTATTTTTTCAAATAGTTTATATAGTATTGGGATTAATTGTTCTTTGAATGTTTGGTAAAATTCACATGTAAATCCATCTGGCCCTGGAGATTTTTTCTTAGGGAGTTGATTAATAGCTTGTTCTATTTCTTTTTCCAAAATGGGGCTATTTAAATAATTTATTTCCTCTTCTGTTAACCTAGGCAATCTATATTTTTGTAGATATTCCTCCATTTCATTTACATTATCAAATTTATTGGCATAAAGTTGGGCAAAGAAACTCCTAATTATAACTCTAATTTCCTCTTCATTGGAGGAAAGTTCTCCCTTATCATTTTTGAGACTAACAATTTGAGTTTCCTCTTTCCTTTTTCTAATCAAATTAACTAAAGGCTCATCTATTTTGCTGTTTTTTTCATAAAACCAAATCTTAGTTTTATTTATTATTTCAATAGTTTTCTTATTTTCAATTTTATTGATCTCCCCTTTAATTTTTAGAATTTCCAATTTGGTATTTAATTGAGGGTTTTTAATTTGGTCTTTTTCTAGCTTCTTAAATTGTAAGCCCAGTTCATTGATCTTCTCTTTCTCTGTTTTATGCAATAGAGATATAAAATTGCCCCTTAAAACCGCTTTGGCCGTATCCCACAATTTTTGGTATGTTGTTTCATTATTGTCATTCTCCTGGATGAAATTATCGATTGTGTCTATAATTTGCTCTTTCACCCATTCATTCTTCAGGATTAGATTATTTAATTTCCAATTAACTTGTGGTCTATTTTCTCCTGGACTTATATTACATGTGAGTTTTATTGCATCATGATCTGAGAAGGATGCATTTACTATTTCTGCTTTTCTGCATTTGATTTTGAGGTTTTTATGCCCTAATACATGATCAATTTTCGTATAAGTTCCATGAACCCCTGAGAAAAAAGTATACTTCCTTCTATCACTATTCAATTTGCTCCAGAGATCTATCATACCTAACTTTTTTAGCCTTTTGTTTACCTTCCTAACTTCTATCTTATTTATTTTGTGGTTTGATTTATTTAATTCTGAGAGAGCAAGGTTGAGATCCCCCACTAGTATAGTTGTACTATTTCTCCTTGCATCTCTGTTAGTTTCTCCTCTAGGAATGCACTTGGTGCATATATGTTTAGTATTGATACTGCTTCATTGTCTACGGTACCCTTTAGTAAAATAAACTTTCCTTCCTTATCTTTTTTAATTAGACCTATTTTTGTTTTTACTTGATCCTAGATAAAGATTGCTACCCCTGCCTTTCTTTGTTCACCTGAAGCATAGAAGATTCTGCTCCAGACCTTTACCTTCACTCTGTATGAATCTCTATGTTATAGTTGTATTTTTTGTAAACAACATATTGTAGGATTCTGGCTTTTAATCCAGTCTGCTACCCGCTTCCGTTTTATGGGAGAGTTCATCCCATTCACATTCACAGTTTAAATAACTATATCTGTATTCCCTACCATCTTATTTACCCAGAGTTATGATTTTCTCTTCCCTTTCCCCTCTCTCCCTTCCCCCCTCCCTAGTACTTTATTTTTGATGACCATCTCCCACCAACAGTGTTCCCCTCTTTGGATTCCCTCCCCCCTTTATACCTTTCCCCAAATCCTTCTATTAGTTTATCCCTTTCCTTTCCTCCTTTCCCTCCCACCTTACCACAAGGAGGGTCAGGCCTTTCTTTGAAGCCAAATGTGTCTGATATACTCTCTTAGAGTCCAATCTAATGAGCGTAAGGTTTACACAATATTCATCACCCTCTCTTCTTTCCCTCAATTATATTAGATTTTCTATGTCTCTTTATGAGATTTTGCCTTATATTACCTTCTTTGTTTTTACTTTATTTTGCTTCCTTCCCCCCCCTTTTTTTAGTGTGGTATCCCTTCCACCTCTAATTTCCTTTCCATTATTATCAAAGAAAATCGAATTATACCCCCATTCTTTAAGGATACCTATAGTAGAAATATAGTTCTCAAGAGTTCTTTCCTTTTTACCTTTTTATGCTTCTCTTGAGTTCTCTATTTGGAGGTCAAATTTTTTGTTCAGATCTGGTCTTTTCATTAGAAATAGGTGAAACTCTCCTGTATCATTGAATGGCCATCTCCTTCCCTGGAAGATGATGCTCATTCTAGCTGGATAACTTGTTCTTGCCTGTAATCCAAGTTCTTTTGCCTTTCGGAATATCTCATTCCAGGCCCTTCGATCCTTTAATGTGGAAGCTGACAGATCTTCTGTAATTCTAATTAAAGTTCCTTGGTATTTGAACTGTTTCTTTCTAGCTGCTTGCAATATCCTTACCTTGGTGTGATAGTCCTGAAATTTGGCCACAATATTCCTTGGGGTTTTAATTTTGGGGGCTCTTTCAGGAGGTGATCAGTGAATTCTTTCAATGCCAATTTTGCCTTCTCATTCTAAAACATCAGGGCAATTCTCTTTCATGATTTCCTGGAAGATAGACTCAAGATATTAAAAGATAGCCTCTTTTTAAAATCGTGGCTTTCAGGGAGTCCGATAATCCTTAAATTGTCTCTCCTGGATCTGTTTTCTAAGTCAGTTGTTTTTCCTAGGAGATATTTCATATTTTCTTCTATTTTTTCATTTTTTTTGTTTTTGTTTGACTGATTCTTGAAATCTTATTGAGTCATTTACTTCTATTTGTTCAGTTTTAATTTGTAAAGTATTATTTCCTTCAGTTATCTTTTTTAGCTCCTTTTGTAACTGGCCAATTGAATTTCTTGATTCAATGCATTCTTTTTCCATTTTGTCAATTTTATTTTTCAGTGAATTGTTGTCTTTTCCCAATTCACCATTTTTATTTTCCAGTGAATTGGTGATTTTTTTCCAATTCACCAATTATTTTTTTCAGTAAATTGTTTTCTTTTTCCAATTTACTAGTCCTGTTTTCCAGTTTTTGATATCTCTGTTGCCCTGATCTCAATTTATTTCCCCAATCTTCTTCTAGCTCTCTTTTGAGATTCTTTATGCAATCTTCCAGGTAAGCCTTCTGAAAGGGAGACTAGCTTAAGTCCACCTTTGTGGCTCCATCTGGGATTGTTTTCAGACTCTCAGGATCTGGGGACTGCTCTATTTTTTCTCCCTGTAAAAGCTGTCTATGGTGAGAGCTCTCTTCTGCTTCTTACTCATGATTTTGAGCTGAGGTATCAGTCACCAGCAGGGAATACTGCTGCAGTTTCAATTTGCCCTGTGGCAGTCTGCCGAGTTGACTTCCGGTCTGTGGCTGGTTAGGCTAGATTTGCACTAGGACCATGTTTTCAGCTGCTCTCAATCCACCCTTTACCAAAGGCAGATCTGCCAAAGCACCTGCCCGCAAGCAGCGTAAAGTGGCCCAGGCGTCTCCCAGGTGCCTAAAATCCTGAGTGTCTAAAATCCACCTCTGTTGCAGCCTCACTTCCACCCCGGGTGCGCTGTCTGATCTCGGCCAGTGGCCGATTCCTCTGAGACTAACCTCTGGAGTTTTTTCAAAGTAGATTGTTGATAGAAGTGCATTGTAGTCCAAGTATTTGGTGGAGCCCTCACTCCAAAACCAGTTCGGAGGCTCAATTTGTTTGGGTCTGAGGGAAGGTCTCAGGAGCTCACATAGAACACTGTCTGCAGTTCGACATCTTGGCTCTGCCCACCACCCCTAGTTCAATTTTAATTTAACCTGTCGGTCCTGAGGGTATAGCAATGACACAAATGGCAGACCGCAAGGATGCTTCAAGTACATCAGTAGTTTATATGACAATTAATCAAACCTAGAGGGCATAGTGTTAAGGCAGATGGTTATTCATTCAAATAGCACCAAAATAATTTCTGTCAATGTGAAGATTAGTCATACTGGCAAATCATATGTCCGTCTCTTGACTTAGAAGTTGTGGTGTAAAAGCAAAGTATGTAATATGTTTTTAGCATGATTATTGTGTTAATTTTTTTTTCACTATACCCATTTGTTTTAAGGGAAAGTTCTATGGTGAGGGGGAGAGATGGTGGAAAAGGACAGTGAAATAAAAGAGTACTGATAAAATAGTTTTAAAATTATATTGAGCTAGGTTTTTTCATTATCACTTAGAAGCAGTTAGGTGACAATGGATAGAAATTTAGACTTGAAGTCAAAAAGACTTGAAATGGAATCTGGCTTCAGACATTTATGAGTTGTCTGACCCTCAGCAAGTCTTTTTACATTTGTTTGCTTCAATTTCCTCACCTGACGTGAGGACAGTGATATCACTTATCTCCAGAATGGTTTTGAGGAATTCTTGGCACTGTATAGATGCTAACTAGCTTTAAATATATATATATATATTTTTTTCTTATTAGCTTTTAGCACTTTGTGCGTATCATATTATCTGGTCTAGATTATGTAGAGATTTTTCTAGGCTACTTGCCCCTTTGCTTCTCATCAATATTTATATTCAGTATATTTATCAATTACTTTGATATATTGATAGAAATCATATCTTTACATTGGCAAAGACTCCAAACTACAAGGAACACTATATATACTTGATGACATAAGTCAGCATTCAAAAAGATATTGAATAATTAAAAGAGCACTGGGAGGATTGGCGTTCCACTAAAGGACTATAAATTTAGTTCTTACAGATTTGGGATATGGAGGAAGGATCATAAATTCTGATAAGTTTGGGAAGAAGCTAGGAGCCACTGAGCCTGGTGCCATAAAGATAAGAGATATGAATAGATGTTTGAGATAGACCATCTGGAAGTTTTATGACTCTTTGGAATGCCAGTGGCCATAACTCTGCAGCCCCAATTATTTCTGTCCTAATGGCCAGAAATGGGGGTTGCCACCAGGAAGAATACCTGGGAGACTGAGACAAAACAATTGAGGGAAACTGAGAGAGGGGAACTGTGGTACAGCAGTACTCTCTAATTCTGGCTTGTACTTTCTCATTTGGCCATTCTCATGGTTCATTCATTGATTCAACAAACATTTCTTAACTGTATTTACTCTGTTCAGTGCACTATGTTAGGCCAATGATACTTCAAGTATGATTCAGAGACCTTTGAGGATCTTTGGGATTCTTTTAGGGGATCCATAAAGTCAAAATATTTTCAGGATAATACTAAGATATTTTAATTTCTGATATAGTAAATATTCAAATGGGCCGCTAAAAGGCACAGTGGATAAAGTTCCAGGCCTAGAGTTAGGAAGATAAGTGTTCAAATTTAGTTTCAGATACCTGCTCTGTGAGCCTAGGAGATTATTCAACCCTATTTGCTTCAGTTTGCTCATCTGTAAAATGAACTGGAGAAGGAAATGGTAAAACCACTCTAGTTTCTTTGCCAAGAAAATGCCAAATTGGGTTATGAAAAGTCACACAGGACTAAAATGACTCAACAACAACTAACTACAAATTCCAGATTATTCCTGATGAAACAATCTACCCACTTTCACATAGGGAGATGGTGGACTCAGCAGAGATTGAGGCATATCTATCTGTCTGCCTGTCTACCTATCTTTGCATATATACATGCATACATTTATTGTTGTTCAATAATTTCAGTCATGCCTGATTCTTTGTGACCCCATTTAAGGTTTTCTTTGAAAAGATGCTAGAAGAGTTTGCCATGTTTTCCCAGTTCATTTATACACGAGAAAACTAAATTAAACAGTATTAAGTTCTTTGCCCAGAATCACACAGCTAATAAATATCTGAAGCTGGATCAACTCCTGACTCCAGACCTACTTTGCCATCACTTGTATATTGCTCACCTAACAGGGATGTTGCTAAATGTTATTATCTAAGTGGCATAATTTGCAAAGTATGGAAAAGGGGTGCAGATTTTTAGCAGTGAAGAAGAAGTGAAAATTATAATAATAGACAGATGAGATAAAAGAGTCTAGGGAAGAATTGATTAAAATGAAAAGAAACTGTGAAATATTCTTAAGAAGATGGGTAAGGCTGAAAAATAAAGATACATAAGATAAATAGGAAGACTACTAAAGGAAGAAGGAGGAAAGGGAATCAAGAAAACACTTAAAGACTTAAACCTAAACAAAATTAGAATATTTACACAATTAAAAAGAATTACTCAAACAACAGACATTTATGAAGTGCTTACCATATGCTAAACACTATCCTAAATTTTGGTGATACAAAGAGAAAGAGGAAATAGTCCCTGATTGCAAGAAGGTTCCATGCCAGAAACTAAGGTGGAGAAACACTCAGACAAGTTTTCCCAACTTCTTCTCCAAGCAACTATAAACTAATACCTTAATTTGAGCTGTGGAGTGGCAGAATCAACAAAAGATTAGGCAAAACAATTTTTCAATCCATGACAATTTAAGAGGTCATGAGGAAAGTTTAATCTCAGTAGGGAGGTGGTAAGCACTAGGAATGCAGGACACTGAAGAAAATGTCTTAAAAAGAATTGGCCAAATAGAAAAAGAGATACAAAAGCTTACTGAAGAAATAATTCCTTAAAAATTAGAATTGGTCAGGGGGCGGAGCCAAGATGGGGGGGCGGAGCCAAGATGGCGAACTGCAGACAGCATTCTCTGTAAGCTCTTGAGACCTTCCCTCAAACAAAGACAAACTGAGCCTCTGAACTGGTTCTAGAGTGAGGGCTTCACCAAACACTTGGACTACAACGCACTTCTATCAAATATCTACTTTGAAAGAACTTCTGAGGTCAGTTTTAGATGGGCAGGGGATTGAGCAGCTCCCAGCACTCAGACGCCAGGGCGCAGCCGGGGTGCAAATCCGGGGCTGGGACGGACCAGAAGATTTTAGGCTGCCAGGAAGTCCCTGGGAGACCCTTGGGCCACTTTGCTCTGCTTGGGGGCAGGTGCTTTGGCAGGTCTACCTTTGATAAAGGGTGGATTGAGAGCAGCTGAAAGTGTGGTCCTAGTGCGGATCTAGCCAGACCAGCCCCAGACCAGAAGTCAACTCGGCAAACTGCCCGAGGGCAAATTGAAATCCCGCCTGCTGCTGCTGCCACTGCTGCTGCTGCTGCTGCTGGGGCTGCAGAATTCCCTGCTGTTAACTGATACCTCAGCTAAACATAATGAGCAAGAAGAAGAGAGCTCTCACCATAGACAGCTTTTACGTAGAGAAACTAGAGCAGTCCCCAGATCCTGAGATTCTGAAAACAATCCCAGATAAAGCCACAAAGGTGGACTTAAGCTGGTCTTCCTTTCAGAAGGCTTACCTGGAAGATTGCATAAAGAATCTCAAAAGAGAGCTAGAAGAAGATTGGGGAAATAAACTGAGAGCAGTGCAAGAAGGAAACATCGCCCTGCAACAGAGATGTGAAAAACTGGAAAATAAGTCTGGTGAATGGGAAAAAGTCGCCAACTCACTGGAAAATAAAAATAGTGAATCAGAAAAAGACAAAAATTCACTGAAAAACAAAATTAGTGAATTGGAAAAAATCACCAACTCACTAGAAAATAAAAATAATGAATTGGAAAAAGATAAAAATTCACTGAAAAATAAAATTAGTGAATTGGAAAAAGACAACAATTCACTGAAAAATAAAATTGGCAAAATGGAAAAAGAATGCAATGAACCAAAAAATTCAATTGGCCAGTTACAAAAGGACCTAAAATAGATAACTGAAGGAAATAATACCTTAAAAATTAAAATTGAACAAATTGAAATGAATGACTCAATAAGACTTCAAGAATCAGTCAAACAAAAACAAAAAAATGAAAAAATAGAAGAAAATATGAAATATCTTGTAGGAAAAACAACTGACTTGGAAAACAGATCCAGGAGAGACAATCTAAGAATTATTGGACTCCCTGAAAATCACGATGAAAAAAAGAACCTTGATGCTATCTTCCAGGATCATGAAAGAGAATTGCCCTGATGTTTTAGAATCAAAAGGCAAAGTTGGTATTGAAAGAATCCACTGATCACCTCCTGAAAGAGACCCCAAAATTAAAACCCCAAGGAATATCGTGGCCAAATTTCAGGACTATCGCACCAAGGAAAAGATATTACAAGCTGCTAGAAAAGAACAGTTCAAATACTGAGGAACTGTCATTAGAATTACACAGGATCTGTCAGCTTCCACATTGAAGGATAGAAGGGCCTGGAATCAGATATTCCAAAAGGCAAAAGAACTTGGATTACAGCCAAGAATAAGCTATCCAGCTAGAATGAGCATCATCTTCCAGGGAAGAAGATGGTCATTTAATGATACAGGAGAATTTCACCTATTTCTAATGAAAAGACCAGATCTGAACAAAAAATTTGACCTCCAAACACAGAACTCTAGAGAAGCGTAAAAAGGTAAAAAGGAAAGAACTCTTGAGATCTATATCTCTACTAGGGGTATCCTTAAAGAATGGGGGTATAATTTGAATTTACTTTGTTAATATGAAAAAGAGAACTAGAGTGGAAAAGGATATCATACTGGGGAAAAGAGGGGAAAAAGTGGTAAAATAAGATCTAAAAAAAAGGAGGTAAAAACAAGGTAAAATCACTTGAAGAGGCAAAGAAAACCTAATATAATTGAGAGAAAGAGGGGAGGGAGATGAGCATTGTGTAAATCTTACTCTCATAAGGTTGGGCTCTAAAAGTGTATATCAGACATTTGATTTCACATAGAAACTTGTCTGTTGCTAGAGGGAAGTGGGAGGGAAAGGAAGAAAAGTAAGGGACAAACTAATAGAAGGGAAAATAGAAGAATCAGGGGAAAGGAGTAAAAACAGGGGGGAGGGGATCTAAAAGGTGGAGTATTGTTTGGGGGAGGGGGTCATCAAAAGCAAAGTACTGAGGAGGGGGGAAGGGAGAAAGGGGAAAGGAAAGGGGAAAACATAAGTTGGGTAAATAAGATGGCAGGAAATAAAGAATTAGTTATTCTAACTGTGAATGTGAATGGGATGAACTCTCCCATAAAGCGGAAGCGGATATCAGACTGGATTAAAAACCAGAATCCCACACTATGTTGTCTACAAGAAACACATCTAAAACATAGAGATACATACAGAGTGAAGGTAAAGGGCTGGAGCAGAATCTTCTATGCTTCAGGTGAACAAAGAAAGGCAGGGGTAGCAATCCTTATCTCGGATCAAGTCAAAACAAAAATAGATCTACTTAAAAGAGATAAGGAAGGAAACTATATTTTATTAAAGGGTACCATAGATAATGTAGCAATATCTATACTAAATATATATGCACCAAGTGCAATAGCACACAAATTACTAGGGGAGAGAGATGCAAGAAGAAATAGACAGCCAAACGATACTAGTGGGGGATCTCAACCTTGCTCTCTCAGAATTAGATAAATCAAACCACAAAATAAACAAGAAAGAAACTAGGGAGATAAACCAATTGTTAGAAAAGTTAGGTATGATAGATCTATGGAGAAAGTTGAATGGAGACAGTAGGGAGTTTACTTTTTTCTCAGCAGTCCATGGAACCTATACAAAAATTGACCATGTGTTAGGGCATAAAAACCTCAAAATCAAATGCAGAAAGGCAGAAATAGTAAATGCATCCTTTTCAGATCATGATGCAATAAAAATCACATGCAATATAAGGCCAGGAGAAAATAAAGCAAAAGTTAATTGCAAATTAAATAATCTAATCCTGAAGAATGAATGGGTGAAAGAGCAAATCATAGACACAATCAATTTCATCCAGGAGAATGACAATAAGGAGACAACATACCAAAATTTGTGGGATACGGCTAAAGCGGTTATAAGGGGCAACTTTATATCTCTAGATGCTTACTTGCATAAAATAGAGAAAGAAAAGATCAACG
>JAJPUD010007608.1:62766-98419 GCA_023553655.1 Myrmecobius fasciatus | reverse complement strand
ATAGATAGATAGATAGATAGATAGATAGATAGATAGATAGATAGATATAAAACCATAATAAACATGAAGTGAATAAATATACTTATATATGAAAAAAAATCATACATTCTGTTTTGTGAACTAGGGCAATAGCATTTGAATACATGAGGAAAACTTCATGTAGAATATAATATTTGAGCTGTATTTCAAAAGAAGACAAGAATTCTCTAAAGCAATGATAAGGGAGCATATTTCAAGTGTTAGCTAGGGATAGCGTAAAAACATGTAGATAAAAAATGTAATATCACATGTGCAGAAGAGAGAGAAGATTTTTCATGCATTGAAGGAAGAATACTGTCCAAAAAGAATAAAAAGATAGGTTATGTAAGTTGTATAGGACATTTAAAGTTCTTTAAAAATGCTTAGTGCAGGATATATTTGTTTATTTCAATATAACAAACCATTGGAATTGGATGAGTATCATAAGATCAGATTTGTTATTGAGGGAAATTACTTTGGCAATGGTATGTAGAAAGTGGGATAAACTCAAAGCAGAAGAGGCATTAGGAAACTACTACAATAATATAGGACTGATGCAATAAGGGCCTGAACTAAAGCCATAGTTGTGTGGATGAGGAGAATGGATCATATATGAAAACTGTAGTGGAAGATTTGTAATGAAAAGATTTGAAAATTAATTGAATAGGTGGATTGAAGCAGGATGAGCAGTAATGAATAATGCTGAGATTATGAAATAGGCAATGAAAAGACAGTGCTGCTTTTTACAGAATTAAGGGAGTAGGGAAGAGAGGGTATTTGGGGAGAAAGAAAAAAAAAGGTCAATTTTTGGAATGTTGAGAATATTTTCTCCTATTTTAATTTATGGCAAGAATATCAAAATGGATGTGATTCATTTGTCTAAGAGTACACTACTTGAAGTCAAGGAATCTGATTTACAATACTAGTTAACACTGAAACTTTTTAGCTTTATTACCATATGTATATCATTCAAGCCCTTTAATTTTATTTCTGTCTTTTAAGAAATGCAAATATAAACACTTCAACTCTATCAGCCACCGTACAAGTTTGTGAGGAAAGTGCCTCAAAAACTTAAACTTCTATATGAAAATGAAGAATATTAATGTTCTTAACACACTCGCAATAATTATTACTTCAGGTATATGTTGACTCTTGGACAAGACTTATGTGCTGAGAATTATCAACTAAATTAAGGCTTGTAGGTAGTATGACTATATTATACTCTTTCCCACTTTTTAACACATTGTGACCATCATTTCAGAAGAATGTGGTTTTCTATTTCACTGGTTCATACACAAACACATACAAACACATACACTAACACACATGTGTGTATATGTATGTATATATATACACTTATGTGTAAGTATATATGTATGTATTTTTATATACCCATAGTATATACATATAAATATATATAAATACTCTGATTTTTATTTTCTTTTGAAAAATATCATTTGGTAATCAAACTTCTGGAGATCAGACACTTTATACTTAGCCAACATTCTTGCATACTTACATAGCAGAGACGCCATTTCTATATCAATGAATCATAAGTTTAGAAGGGGGAAGGATTCCAAGGTCACATAATCCAACCCCTTCATTTTGTAGGATATGAATCTGAAATCCAGAGGGTAAGTTACTTATCCAGATCACATAGTAAGAAGGAGAACTGAGAAACAAATTCCTCTGATTCCAAATCCAGACCCCTTTGCCAATTGTTCTTGAAATATTGTGGAATATGAATGAATGAATGAATGAATGAATGAATGAATGAAAAATATTTTAATACAAGGCAAGCACCATGCTAAGTTACTAAGGGTTAGAGATACTAAAAGAAACAAACTATTTCATTTCAAGAAACTCCTACTCTACCAAGTAGAGACAATACATAAGACAATGTTCAGCTGTATGGTAAATAAAAGGACTCAGAAGTCCTAAGCTTCAGTGGGTAAGTAAAATGGCCAGAAGTACTTAAGTAATCAGAATGAGAGTACCATAGGTAGAAATGGTAAAGTGTTAGCATCTTCGACCTTATCAGAAAGAATCATGCTGTTGACTTTTACCCTGTTCAAACTCTGTGAGCAGTCAAAAATCTAAGACAAGGGTTAGGCTACCATTAGTGATGACATTATTCTGAACCAACCAGATGAGTTTGGGGACATTCCAAGTGAGGGAGGAAGGGGAAAAAAGGAGTAGCTGTCTTTAGAGATGAAAATTCTTCATGTTTCCTGACCATCCCAAATGAATTCTGAGAAGGACCAGTGAGTGAGAGTGAAAAGATTAGCAGAGTGGGGAAGTTAAAACCTATCAAGAATGCTGATAACTTTTTGCTGTACTGGAATGACTTTTGTGATCCTGGGTTTACTCCCACATCCATTGAGATAGTATTTTGTGGAATGTAGATTAATAAGAATTCATTCATTTAAAAGATAGAAATTCTAATTTGAACACTTTCTTTTATCTGATTTTTTTTGGATCAGTGAAATAAACAGGTAACATTCTAAATTAACTTCTTAAAAATTCCCTTTTATTTAGCACAAATGAGGTTATTGGTTGACATTCCACCACGTTTATATTTATAGTTGAAGTTTATATTTTCCAGAGTTTATATTTCTGGAGACTAGGGGCAAAATAAAACTTTGAATTTTGATAATTCCCTCAAAATAGTAAAAGTCATGTGTGTTTGTGTGTGTTTGTGTGTTCACATTTTACACTGATAAAGTATTTCCAATAATGTTTATTATGTGTGTACCATATTAATAAAGAGGATGCAGAATCTCTTTATTTTGTGATTATTTTTACTAGTTTTATAATATAATTCTTTGGCAGTTTGATAGGTATGGCACTGAATAGACTAATTTAGATAGAATTATTATTTTTATTATATTCACTTGACCTATTCTTGAGCAATTCACATTTTTTCAATTATTTAAATCTCACTTTATTTGTGTGAAAAGTGTCCTGCAACTGTGTTCATATAATTCCTGGGTTAGTCTTGGTGGGTAGATTTCCAAATATTTTTTATTTTGCATACCATTATTTTAAATGGAATTTCTCTTTCTATCTCTTGCTGCTGGATTTTGTGGGTAATATATAAAAATGCTGATGGTTTATATAGGTGTTGTTTTATGTCCTGCAATTTTGCTAAAGTTGATAATTGTTTCAAATAAGGTTTTTAGTTTAATTCAGTTAGTTTAGATAAATTTTTTAGATATCATATATCTAAATATATGATAGTAACAATTTGGTTTCCTCATTGTCAATTCTAATTCCCTCAATATTTTATTCTTCTCTTATTGATGAAGATAATATTTCTAGTACAATATTGAATAATAATAGTGACAATGGGCATCTTTATTTTACCCCCAATCTTATTGGGAATTTTTCTAGTCTATCCCCCTTAAATATAATATTTCCTGATGGTTTTAGATAGGTACTATGTATCATTTTAAAGAAAATTTCCTTTATTCCTATGCTCTGTAGAGTTTTTATTAGGAATTGGTTTTGTATTTTGCTAATTTTTTTTTCTACATCTATCCAGATAATTTATTTTTTCTATTAGTTTTGTACTTGACCATGTCAATGATAGTTTTCCTATAATGGTATAAATCCCATCTGATCATACTATATTATCTGGGTGATAAGTTACTGTAATCTCTTTGCTAATATTTTATTTAAGATTTTTGCATCAATATTTCATTAGGGAAATTGATCTATAATGTTCTTTCTCTGTTTTGGCTCTTTCTAGTTAGGTATTAGTTTCACACTTATATTATAAAAGAAATTTGGCAGGACTCCTTTGACTACATATTTTTCAAATATATAGTTTTAGAATTAATTATTTGTTCAACGTATGGTAGAATTCACTTGTAAATACATCTGGCTTTGAAGATTTTTTTCACAGGGAATTTATTGATGGCTTGTTCAATTTCTCTTTTTCCTAAAATGGAATAATTTAAGTATTTAATTTCTCCTCTCTTAGTCTTAACCCTCTCAATAAATGGGCAATTTATATTTTTGTAAATGTTCATCCATTTCTTTTTTTTTAATTTTTTATTTTTTTTATTAAAACTTTTTATTTGCAAAACATATGTATGGATAATTCTTCAACATTGACCCTTACAAAGCTTTCTGTCACAAAATTTTCCCCTCTAGTTCCCACCCTTCCCCTAGATGGCAGGAAATCCACTACATGTTAATTATGTTAAAATACTTGACAAATCGAATATATGTGTACATATTTCCACACATCATTGTTGCGCAAGAAAAATGGTATCTACAAGAAAAAAAAATCAGAGAAAGGAAACACAATGCATGCAAACATCAATAGAGGGCATGAAAATCGTTATGTTGTGGTCTGCATTTCATATGCCTCTCTCTGGGTGTATATGGCTTTCTTCACGCAACAATTGGAACTAGTTTGAAGCATTTCATTGTTGAAGAGAGCCATGTCCATCAAAATTGATTACCATATAGTATTGTTGTTGCCATGTATAATGATCTCCTGGTTCTGCTCATTTCGCTCACCATCAGTTCACGGAAGTCTCTCCCGGGCTCTCTGAAATCATGCTGCTGGATGTTTCTTATACAACAATGATATTCCATAACATTCATATACCATAATTTATTCAGCCATTCTCTAATTGATGGTCATCCATTCAGGTTCCAGTTTCTAGCCAATACAAAAAGGGCTGCCACAAACATTTTTGCACATGTGGGGCCCTTTCCTTCCTTTAACATTTCCTTGGGATATAAACCCAACAGATGCACTGATGGGTCAAAGGGTATGCACAGTTTGAAAACTTTTTGAGCATAGTTCCAAGTTGCTCTCCAGAATGGCTGGATCCGTTCACAGTTCCACCAACAATGTATCAGTGTCCCAGCTTTCCCACATCCCCTCCAACATTCATCATTATCTTTTCCTGTCACGTTAGCCAATCTTACAAGTGTGTAGTGGTACCTAAGAGTTGTCTTAATGTGCATTTCTCTGATCAATACTGATTTGGTGCACCTTTTCATATGACTAGAAATGGTTTTAATTTCATCATCTGAAAATTGTCTGTTCATATCCTTTGACCATTTATCAATTGGAGAATGACTTGAATTCTTATAAATATGAGACAATTCTCTATGTATTTTAGAAATGAGGCCTTTTTTTTTTTTTTTTTTTAATTTTTATTTTATTTGCATAACATATGTGTGGGTAATTCTTCAACAATAACCCTTACATAGCTTTCCGTTACAAATTTTTCCCCCCAACTCCCCACCCCTCCCCTAGATGGCAGGATATCCACTACATGTTAATTATGTTAAAATATTGGCAAATCGAATATATGTATACATAAGAAATGAGGCCTTTATCAGAACCCTTAAATGTAAAGATGATTTCCCAATTTATTGCTTCCCTCCTAATCTTTTCTGCATTAATTTTGTTTGTATAAAAACTTTTTAACTTAATATAGTCAAAATTTTCTATCTGGTATTCAATTAAAAGTTCCAGTTCTCCTTTAGACATAAATTTATTCCATCTCCACAGGTCTGAGAGATAAACTATCCTATGTTCCTCTAATTTGCTTATAATATCACTCTTTATATCTAAATCATGAATCTATTTAGATCTTATCTTGGTATGTGGTGTTAGATGTGGGTCAAGCCCTAATTTCTTTCACAATAGTTTCCAATTTTCCCAGCAGTTTTTGTCAAATAGTGAGTACTTATCCCAAAAGCTGGGGTCTTTGGGTTTTTCAAACACTAAATTGCTATCGTTATTGCCTAGTTTGTCCTGTGATCCTATCCTATGCCACTGATCAACTACTCTATTTCTTAGCCAGTACCAAATGGTTTTGATGACCACTGCTTTATATTATAGTTTTAGATCTGGTATAGCAAGGCCATCTTCATCGGCTTTTTTTTTTTCATTAATTCCCTTGAAATTAATGTTCATCCATTTCAATTAAATTGTCAGGTATACTGGCATACAGTTGGGTAAGCTAGATCCTAATTATTGCTTTAATTTGTCTTCATTCTTAGCAAGTTCACCCTTTTCACTTTTGATACCTGTCATTTGGTTTTCTTCTTTCCTTTTTTCCTATTGAAATTAATTAAAACCTTATCTACCTTTTTTTTTCTAAAACCAACTCGGTTTTATTTATTAGTTCAATAATTTTCTTTTACTTTTATTCATCTCTTCTTTGATTTTCAAAATTTCTAATTTGATATTTAAATGAGGAGTTTAATTTGTCCTTTTGATACCTTTGTTTTAGTTGCATGCCCAATTCATTAATTTCATCTTTCTCTATTTTATTCATGTAAGCATCTAGAGATCAAAAATTTTCCCTAAGAACTGCTTGGGCTAATCCCATAAGTTTTGGTATGTTATCTTATTATCATTCTCTTGGATGAAATTATTGATTGTTTCTTTGAGTTTCTCCAAGAAGATTGGGGGCTTTGAACTGATTCATACTCTTCCTTAAACCTCTCCATGTAGAATTTTTGACAGTATTGTCCTCTTCTGAGTTTCTATCAATCTTCCCTGTTGCCATAGTAGCTTCCTATTATCAGGGTTCTTTTTTGTTTCTTACTCACTTTTAGCCTATTTCATGACTTTTAAATTTCATCTCTGTTCCTGAGGCACAGGGTGCCAAGCTTCAAGGGACTTGTTTCCTGGCTTTCAATGCAGGGGCTTCAAGAGCTTATGGCTGGCCCACTGTGCTGGAGGGCCAGGGCTAGTTGTGGTTGTTGCGCTGAGTATCTGTGGTTCACAATTTGCCTTCATTCTGGGAGTGAAAATCTCACAGGTGGTCTGATTTGCCACTGGTCTGCCAAGCCAGGGTCAAATGGTCCAATTTGATCTGTATTGTGATTAAGAGGCTGTTGCTGCCTTCCCCAGGTACCATCTGCACTGGGCTGTGCTCCCTTTTACCCAAGAGAGACACTTCCTCAAGTCCTTTGAAGTTATCTTAAGGTGGAAAATTTTATGAAATCTGTCAATCCAGAATCTATTTAGAATGTTGATTTAACGTTGTTTCTGAGGGAGAGTGGGGAGAGCTCAAGCTACTTTCTAATTATCTCCATCACCTTTGTTCTATACACTGGGCTTCTTTTTTTTTTTTTTAATTAACACTTTTTATTTGCAAAACATATGTATGGGTAATTCTTCCACATTAACCCTTACAAAGCTTTCTGTTGCAAATTTTACCCCCTACTCCCCATCCCTCCCCTAGATGGCAGGAAATCCACTACATGTTAATTATGTTAAAATACTTGACAAATCGAATATACGTATACATATTTCCACACATCATTGTTGTGCAAGAAAAATCATATCTACAAGAAAAAAAATCAGAGAAAGGAAACACAATGCAAGCAAACATCAATAGAGAGCATGAAAATGTTATGTTGTGGTCCACATTTCATATTCCTCTCTCAGGGTGTATATGGCTTTCTTCACTGAACAATTTGAACAGATTTGAGACATTTCATTGTTGAAGAGAGCCATGTCCGTCAGAATTGATCATCGTATAGTATTGTTGTTGCCATGTATAATGATCTCCTGGTTCTGCTCATTTCACTCAGCATCAGTCCATGTAAGTCTCTACAGGACTCTCTGAAATCATCTTGCTGGTCGTTTCTCACATAACAATAATATTCCATAATATTCAAATACCATAATCTGTTCAGCCATCCTCCAATTGATGGGCATCCATTCAAGTTCCAGTTTCTAGCCACTACCAAAAGGGCTACCACAAACATTCTTGCACATGTGGGACCCTTTCCTTCCTTTAACATCTCTTTGGGATATAAGCCCAATAGAAACGCTGCTGGGTCAAATGGTATGCAGTTTGATAACTTTTTGAGCATAGTTCCAAATTGCTCTCCAGAATGGCTGGATCCGTTCACAGTTCCACTAACAATGTATCAGTGTCCCAGCTTTCCCATATCCCCTCGAACATTCATCATTATCTTTTCCTGTCATCTTAGCCAATCTGACAGGTATGTAGTGGTACCTCAGAGTTGTCTTAATGTGCATTTCTCTGATCAATACTGATTTGGTGCACCTTTTCATAAGACTAGAAATGGTTTTAATTTCATCATCTGAAAATTGTCTGTTCATATCCTTTGACCATTTATCAATTGGAGAATGACTTGAATTCTTATAAATATGAGACAATTCTCTATGTATTTTAGAAATGAGGCCTTTATCAGAACCCTTAAATGTAAAGATGATTTCCCAATTTATTGCTTCCCTCCTAATCTTGACTTCATTGGTTTTGTTTGTACAAAAACTTTTTAACTTAATATAGTCAAAATGTTCTATCTGTTGTTCAAGAAAGAGTTCCAGTTCTTCTTTGGACATAAATTTATTCCATCTCCACAGGTCTGAAAGGTAAACTATACTACATTCCTCTAATTTACTTATAATATCACTCTTTATATCCAAATCATGAACCCATTTAAATCTTATCTTGGTATGTGATGTTAGGTGTAGGTCAAATCCTAATTTCTTCCAGACTAGCTTCCAATATTCCCAGCAGTTTTTTGTCAAATAGTGAGAACTTATCCCAAAAGCTGGGGTCTTTGGGTTTTTCAAACACTAAATTGCTATCGTTATTGCCTAGTTTGTCCTGTGATCCTATCCTATGCCACTTATCGACTACTGTATATCTTAGCCAGTACCAAATGATTTTGATGACTGCTGTTTTATAATATAGTTTTAGATCTGGTACAGCAAGGCCACCTTCATCATGGGCTTCTTTTTTAAATGTTTTTATTTTGAAATTATGAAAGGGATGAGAGGCATAGAGAATAGAATTAGAAAAAAGGATCAACAGCCCAACAGCAGAAGTATAAAACTTTACCTTGCTAATGATCTCCCTAGAATTAGAAAGAATTGAATAGAAATTAAGAAACAGACTCCTGGATATCATTTTCAAGAAAATGTTAAAGAAAAATATTCAAACATTAGAAAAAGAAGGCAATATTAATATAGAAAAAAAATCTACCAACCACTTTCTGAAGCAAATTTCCAAATGAAAACTCCCAGGGATGTCTTTGCAAAGAACAGAAAGCTATTAAAAAAATTAAATATTGAGAAACCACAATTATGATTTGGATTTAGCAGTGCTGACTATAAACTAAAAGGATAATAGAAGATTATTTTAAAAAACAACTGACCACTAGATAATAATAATAAAAAATTAGTGGGATAAAGAGCAAATAAAAGAAATGATGGATGTTATTAAAAATAATGACACCAATGAGAGAATATATTAAATTTGGAGTAGGCAATGCAAAAAAAGTCTAAACCCTTTTATTCATAAAGAATATATTGTTTGTAGGATGGTTTACCTCTCAGACCTGTGGAGGGGGAAGGAATTTGTGACCAAAGAAGAACTAGAGGTCATCATTAATCACAAAATAGATAAGTTTGACTATATCAAGTTAAAAAGGTTTTGTACAAACAAAATGAATGCAGACAAGATTAGAAGGGTAGCAGTAAACTGGGAAAATATTTTTACATCCAAAGGTTCTGATAAAGGCCTCATTTCTAAAATATATAGAGAATTGACTCAAATATATAAGAATTCAAGCCATTCTCCAATTGACAAATGGTCAAAAGATATGAACAGACAATTTTCAGACGAAGAAATTGAAACTATTTCCGGTCACATGAAAAGGTGCTCCAAGTCACTATTGATCAGAGAAATGCAAATTAAGACAACTCTGAGATACCACTACACACCTGTCAGATTGGCTAAAATGACAGGAAATGATAATGATAACTGTTGGAGGGGATGTGGGAAAACTGGGACACTGATACATTGTTGGTGGAACTGTGAACGGATCCAACCATTCTGGAGAGCAATTTGGAGCTATGCTCAAAAAGTTATCAAACAGTGCATACCCTTTGACCCAGCAGTGTTTCTACTGGGCCTATATCCCAAAGAGATTTTTAAGGAGGGAAAGGGACCCACATGTGCAAAAATGTTTGTGGCAGCCCTTTTTGTAGTGGCAAGAAACTGGAAATTGAAAAGATGTCCATCAATTGGAGAATGGCTGAATAAATTATGGTATATGAATGTTATGGAATATTATTGTTCTGTAAGAAATGACCAACAGGAGGATTTCAGAGAGGATTGGAGAGACTTGTGTGAACTGATGCTGAGTGAAATCAGCAGAACCAGGAGAACATTATACACAGCAACAAGACTATACGATGATCAATTTTGATGGACATGGTTCTCTTCAACAATGATGTGATTCAAACCAGTTGTGCTGCGATGAAGATAGTCATATACATCCAGAGAGAGGCCTGTGGGAACTGAGAGTGAACCACAACACAGCATTTTAACGCTTTCTGTGAATATTTCCATGCATTGTTTTCCTTCTTAGGTTGTTTTTTTTTCTTCTCTTTCTAGATCTGATGTTTCTTGTGCAGTAAGATAACTGTATAGATATGTATACATGTATTGTATTTGTCATATAATTTATCCTATCTAGCATGTATTAGATTACCTGTCATCTAGGGGTGGGGGGGTGGGGGGAAGGAGGGGAAAAGCTTGGGAAAAAAAGTTTTTGCAAAGGTCAATGTTGAAAGGTCACTCATATGTTTTGTAAATAAAAAGCTTTAATAAAAAAAAAAAGAATATATTGTTGGGACAGTTAGTTGGTGTAGTGGATAGAGCACCAGCCCTGAAGTCAGGAGGATCTAAGTTCAAATCTGCCTCAATTACTTCCTAGCTGTGTGACCCTGGGGAAGTTCCTTAACCCCAACTGCCTCAGCTAAAAAAAAAAAAAAAAAAAAGTTGATCAATGAATTGGAAATAAAACTAAAAATACCATGATACCAAAAAAGGCAAAAAACTAATTATCTAACAAATACCAAAACAGAAATTCTGGAATTCAAATGAGATATTTATTATAAAATTGAAAACAAAGAATTAAAAATGAACCAATAAAGCAATAAGAGATTAAAAATTAGTGCATTTATTTAATGAAAGAAAAATAAATTTTTAGCATCAAAAATTAAAAAGTATAATTCATTCCAAATAAACCATAAAGGATATTATCAGGAAATGTTTTGCCCAACTAGATGACAATTTAACTTTCAATCATTTCCTGGTCATTTGCATTAAATTGTTTAATTTCTGGAATAAAAAAAGACATTTTTCATGAGTTTTCAATTGTTTCAAAAGTTATGTTATACTGAACTGGGAGTCATTTTTTTTTACTTATGATGAATAAGTGACCCTTTAATTTCACCTTGCCATAAGCATTCTTGAGCTGCTTTTCAATTATGATTGTAAATATATTGCATACTTTGGAGATATTCACATTTTCATCAATTATTCCTTTATAAAGAGATTTGCCTTTTGAAATATTTCTTGATGTCTGGAGAGTATCACCTGATTGAATACTAAATTTTCAGTGGTTTAATGACTATTCTATGTGAATTACCGAACATATATTTTACTCAAATTAAATTATGTATTACTTTGGAAAAGTTTCTAAAATTTGATTTGGCTTTTGTTTGACTTTATAAGATTCAGAAGTATGATGAATTCCTATATAGTGTGGGGGTTTCCCCTAGAGCTACCAAACCATACAATTTGATCTTATATATCATTCATTTGATTTTTTGTTTCTTTTGATTCTAGGTATTCTATCATCATATAAATAAGCAAGGAAAACAAAAAAGATAAGAAGGAGAGAAAGGAAGGAGAAGCAAAGGAAGACAAAGAGAGGATAGGGCCTGCTTAAATAACTAATAAAATTTTATATATAGCAATGGCATAACCAAGTGGTGATTTTTGTGGCAATTGCAAGTCATAAAGACCATATATTAAATAGTAAATGAGTTACAATTTGAGTTGGTGGAGACTATTCACACAAATTAGAGGTTCGTAATTTTAACATAATATATGTTATTGACTGTTCTGACAGATAATTCAGTGGATAGAATGCTGGGCTTGGAATTGAAAAGATCTGAGTTCAAACCCAGCCTCAGACACTTAATAGCTGTGTGCCTGTAGGCAAGTAACTTTTTCTTGCTTGTTTAAGTTTCTTCATTGTAAAATGGATATCATAAGGTAGTAGAATCAATGGGATCCTATTATTACTAGGATATCATCTACCTTTTAGAATTGTTGCTAGAATAAAATGTTATTATAAAAGTGCTTAGAACAGGGCTTGGCACATAATGACTATTATGTTAGCTCCTGTTATTAATATTATTATTATTTACTTTGAGAATTTTCAGTTATAGAAATAATTAATGCATATGTAAAATTTTTTGATTAAGGTAAAAAGAAAAACACTTTAAAATATGATATCTATATCATGATGAAATTATTCTGTAGAAAAATGGCATGAATTCAATAAATTTGGATTCTGATTCTAGCTCCAAAATCATTTACCTATATGACAATAAAAAAGTAGTCATACAGAACTCCATAGGCAATTCTTTTCTAATCTGCAAAAATAAATATTTCATTTTGTAAATTCTAAAATCTTACCTGGAAAATGACATTGTCTCCCCAAAGCCATATTTTCATGTGTCATAGTGGCATGAATTTCATTCTGGCTTCTTATAGTCTCGATGACAAAAAAAACTAGTGGTTACACAAATGGGAGAGAATATTTTAGAATCCAAGCAATTGGACATCAAACATGTGAATGCATTGAAAAAATGAATAACTTGAGTAGAAAATATAGTATTCAATATAATTATTTTATACAGAATTTACCAGTTTATTGTTAAAAATGCTTGTACAAATTGAGTGCTTAATTAATACATTCTGAGTGATATAAATTAATTTTTATAAAAATAATAAAACATTGAAAAAATGCATTGATCAGCAAACATAATGTGTTTTCCAAGAACAAAGAGATGGTTGTTGAAGTTAATACCAACTTAAAATATAATTATATTTTATAATCTTACAAAGAAAGTTAGTAGGACAATATGACCATTATTGATCATAAAATAGAGAATCCATGGGTCTTAAAAACAATTTTAAGCAAAATTTAGATAAAATCCCAGCCAAACAAATATGTCCTGAGAATTATTTAAAGTTGCAAATAAGAGGATTTTTCTTGCACAACAATGATAAGTATGGAAATATGTATACATATATTCAATTTGTCAAGTATTTAAACATAATTAACATGTAGTGGACTTCCTGCCATGTACTGGAGGAGTGGGGACTAGGGGAGAAATATTTGTAAGGGAAAGCTTTGTAAGGGTCAATGTTGAAGAATTACCCATACATATGTTTTGCAAATAAAAAGCTTTAATGAAGAAAAAAAAGATATGATACATGATACTACTGCTTGCTGGTTTTTTTTTTTTTAAACATATAACTTGAAGCTTAGACAAGATAGAGGAGAGCAGACATGAGTTTCTGTGATCCCCCCTGACCTTCTCTCAAACCAAAAGTAGATTAAGCCTCTAAAACTGGTTTTGGAGTCGTGGAACTCACAAATATTTGGAGTACAACACATTTCCAGAAGAACATATCATGGAGAAATGAAAGATATCATGTTTCAAATGGTCAAGGGACAGTCTGCCGAGTCGACATCCAGTATGGGGAACCCAAAGCAAGGAGCTGAAGTGGAAAGTCAGAGCTTTGCAGCTTCCACTCAACAGGGAATCTTCTGTGAGCCTTTTAGGGATACTCTGTCCTGTTTATAAGTGAGTGTTCAAGAGATTAGCTACAAAAGGCAAATTGTATACCCCTGGCCCTAGAAGAAGGATTTAAGCAGATTACCTAGCACAGGAAGTCAATCAAAAGAACTGCCCTAAGGCAAACTAAGGTAGATGTTGCTCCTTTGCATTAAGAGCAGACCTTAAGCCTTAAAAATGAGCAAAAAAAAAACAAACAAACAAACAAACAAACAAACAACAACAACAACAAAAAACCTTTTACCATAGACAATTTTTATGGAGAGAGACAATACACCTCAAATCCTGATGATCCTAAAGGCAAATCAACTCCAGATGAAGCCCTAAAGGGAGATATGAAATGGTACTCATTTCATAAGACTTTTGTGTAAGATTTTTAAAAGTATCTTAAAAGAGAATTAGAAGAAAAATTGGGAAAGGAAATGAAAAGGGATGGGAAAAGCATATAACTCTTTACAAAAATGATATGAATAAGATTCAATATATTGAAAAACAGAATTTGTGAAATGGGAAAAAATGCAATGTAACTTGGTAGATCATAATTGTCATCTTAAAAGTTCTCTTCCAATGAGGTAACTTCCATAAGTATATCAAAATCATTCAAAATTCATTAAAAGATATTACAACAAAGAAAGCCTTGTTTCAATAGCTCTTTAATGATGAACATAAGAAGGAACATAAATAAGAATATGCTCAAAACAAAGATTCACTCATCTATTAGAGGAGATTAAACTAAAAGTTCAGGTTGAAAAGGGATTCTCTAAGAATCTCTAAGAATGAGATTTCCTAAATTGGACTGGGAAGCACAGCTTTGTTTCAGTTTTAAGAAAGTATGAAATACTTCAGTCTCAGAGCAAAGAACAGTAATTACTCAAAACAACTTGGCCTGACCATTAGTATATAAAAAATAAAGATGACTCAGAATATTTGTTTATAGATATATAGGACACCTAAGCAAACTGTCCTAAGGAAACTGTGACAATTGAATAATTAAACAAATAGAATAATTGAGCTTGAGTTAAAGAGAAAGAATAAAGCAGTCTGAGTTGCTCACAGAATATTGCAAAACTACCTTAATTACTACAAGCTTCCCCTTGAAATAAAAAAACTCATCTTTTTAATACCAAAATTTGGATAGTGTAATATATTTGTGAGACTTCCAACTTAATTGATCTGAAAATGAATATCACACAGAAGGATAACAATCCATCCATGTTTCCTTTGCAATTCCTGTCCCTGTTTCATCCAGTGAAAACTTTGTAAGAAGAGTAATTTAAAGGATGTTATCAGGGAAATGTATGATAGGAAAAAAAATGAATAAGTCATGTGGCTAGGAAAGAGATAATAGTTGGACAGCCTAAATATTCTATTTTTATTCTCATAGGATGCACCGCACCACTTAACATGTTAAGCATGACCTATAGCATGTCATAGAAGACTTGAGTAAAATTCACATAAATAGGCAAATCTGTGAATTTCTATCTACCTCATTAGAGGAAATATAGGATCCTTTTCATTTCAATTATATGACTAGTCATTTCTGCATTAATTGAAATAAAAGCACATAGAAAGATTTTTATACAACACTGAGTCCAAATCATTTTTTTTAAAAAATGACTGAATATTAGTAATGTGAATTATTTGGCAATAGTAAAATAAAACAACTTTTTCAAAAATAAATTTATCACTACACTTTACTTTCTTTAATTTTCCTCTTTATTTTTTTTTTCTTTTTTTACATTAAAAAAGCTGTGCCTGTGAAAAGCATTATTGAACCAGGGACAATGGTGGGTCTGCTCCAATTTTGATGGCTGGGCCATTCTTTTGGACACAAAGTACTTTTTGTTCTAAGAAATGTTTGCATTCATTTCAAATATTTGAAACAAAAATGTTACATCAGTTCCTTTCACAATCCTCAATAAAGTCAACCTTATGCTAGTACAAAATAACAGTAATCCAATACACCTTTGTTGATTAATCTTAATAAAACTGTTTGCTAAGTTAAAAATCATAATTGCAGAGATTATTATATCTGAATTATCAGATGTGTGTGGTGTATATATGTTTCAGTATAGGGTCTGAGATGTAATTAAGATCACATATGTTGAGCACACTCCTAAAGTGTCACCTCTTTCTGCCCAACACCTCCTAATGAATTGTACAGAATTATATTTGATCACCAAATCACTAGAGCTCCAAATAATTTAGTTTACTTTTTTACATAACATTTTTCTCACTATAATTCTATGAATAAGAATTATATCTTTTATTAGTTCCATTTTACAAGGGAGGAAACTGAAGCTTTAGAAAGATTAAATCCTTTGAAAGGGGGTAATTGGCTAATGAATGGCAGGAAAGAAATTTTTTCTATTTACTCAAAGTTTAATTTTCTTTCCATTATACCATATCTAGCTTTATGAAGAAAACAGTTTTGTACAAATGTCATGTCAGTATGATGACATTCCTGACCAAACATAAATTCTTTATAATATTATCATGGTGTCTCAAATAAAGACTCATCATTGGAACTCAATATTCCTTTGATTTAAGGCATTGTGGGTAGGAGTATATTCAGGTTTTAATTTGTATAAATTATACCCTCCATATATATATGGGCAAAGATAAAATCAGTAATAAGCAACATAATAGTATAATGATATCTATTAATTCAGGGTGAGCTTATCAGACTGATAAACAACACACTTGATTAAAAAAGAATAAAGAAACATGATGGCATATTTTAGTATATGTGCTGCTAAAGCAAGAACAATGAAGGTATATTTTGAGGAGGAAAATGTCAGAAAAGAACTGGAATATGGATTATTGCTGGGAGAAAACAGGAATTGAACAGGCATCTCAGTAGATGGTCCTAAATGACCCAGTTATTACATGGGGACAGTAGATCACTAGAAGCTAATTTTTATTCTCACTATTCTGCTAAAGCAGTTTTCTCCAAGGTCACTAATTATATCTTTATTACCAAAGTAATGGTTCTTTTATCTTCATCCATTCTTTTTAATCTCTGGGAATCTTCACAATATGAAACACTGCTTCTTTCTTGATATTATTTCTACTCTATGACATCCTACATTATTGACAATTCCTTTGTCTCTGGCTGTTTCCTCATCCTTTTCCCATATCCTTAACATGTATGTTGTCCAAGATTTGGTTCTAGTACTCTTTTTTTTAATTTTTCCTACTTTCTCTTTTGGTGATCTCATCAATTTTAATAACTTTATTTTTTTTCCTCTATGCAGACCACCTTTAATCTACATTTATATAACAACATTTTTGCAGAGATTCATTCTTACACTTCTTATTCCCATATGTACAATATAGTTATAAATAGCATGTCAATGATCAGGAAGACCTAGGTTTAAATTCTCTCTTTGACACTTTTTCCATGACTACTGACAAGTAGTAATTCTTATATTATTTTAAAAATCTTCAATTAATCTTCTTGTATCCAATATATTTCCTCTTCCTATGCATCCTCCACATTCCATTTTCCATTCTTATAGTGGTCTCTATTGTTTTATGATGTCCTTTAAGCCTTGAATGAACTCCTTTATCCAAGTCTATTTGTTAAATTTCTTGTAAACTGAAAAAAAACATTTTTCCTAGAGAATATTTTACCTCTATGGCCAGAAGACAATTTCTCCTCATATCCATGACAGCATTTTATCTGGATGACTCTTTTACACTTTCACTTGTTTTATATTTGTTTATATATTTGCCAATCCTTAGCAAAACTGTAATTTTTTGAGAGTAGAGCTTTGTTCTATTTTTCTACAATGAGGAACCAGGACAGTATTTTTTCACATAGGAAGCATGGATTAAATAAATAATAGAATAAAAGCATTTAAAATACATTGTTTTTCAAACTTGATTTGTAGCCAGCCTTACAGATATCCCAGAGATAATCTCCATAAAATATACATTTGGCAAAGTAGTCTCATTTTATGGAAAATAACTAAAATGGAAAAGACCTATTTCTTATTTTATTTATTTATAATCTTCTGATTAAAAGACAGCAAAAAGTCATGCAAAGAATTAATATTCTATATTCATCAGAGACCTAACTTTGAATCCCTCTATCCATAAGCAAGTTACTTCATTCCAAGCCTCACATTAAAAATCTTCATCTAATTTTCCTGCATTCGATATATTTAGTTTACTACTCCATAAAGGAGAAATAGTAAGAGATAGTAATATCCATATTACCCAAAAGAGTAATTGTGAAGAACAAAAAGAATCCTTAGAAAAGTCATTGCAAGCATTGAAGTAGAATGTGTGGCAGTTGTCTTTGTTTTTTCAAAGTCTTTGTCAGAAGAGTACAAACTTCCTCACATTATATAATGCTGCAAAGACTATCTCAAGCTTAGTGTTGTCAAACTGCAGGTTTAAAGTCCATGGACTAGCCTAACTGAACTGAAAGAGACTTTTAGGATAATGCATTTTTCAGCTATACTTGAACACTTCACAACAATCCAAGAAGATATAGAGGGGAAGAGCCAGGAATTACAATGACAAAAACATAGATCCTTAAAATATCTTTCCCATCTAGGATGATCAAAAAAAAGTAGTATTTGTGTTATAGAACTTATTCATTCAATTTGGAATGACATTTGAGTTGAAGGGAGGAAAAGCTATCTTGATGTTCCAAAAAGTGAACTGTGACAAAATACTTTACAGCAACATGTGGAAAATATAACTGAATTAATATGTTATTTTGATAATTCTCTTTTTCTAGTAAGTTGGTAACCAACAATCCTCACTTTTTAATTATTTATTGATCTTTTGTAGTTGTTGAGAACTGATTAATGAATAGCAGTTGGAGGAAAATATAACTTTATTCATACATTTTGTATAGATTGATAAAGATATACATATATAATATATGTGCATATATATACAAGTACACAGACATACAATATTTATTCACACACACACACACACACACACACACACACACACACACACACATATATATATATATACAAACTGACATGTATATGTGTACAAGCAAATTGGTATAATGATTAAAGCCTTAGAATCAGAATTCAGGTTTTAGTCTTTGCACATATTCACTGGTTGTGTTATCATGGCCAAATCATTTATTCTTTCAGTACTCTAAGCACTGCTAACACTATGAGATGCTAACATGTACTGGTAAAGAGTTATTGAAAAGAGATAGGGATACATTTTTTAGTGTCTACCATAAGTCAGGTACTATACTAAGCTTAATATGTATATTATCTCATTTGTTCCTCACAACAACCTCTGTAGACACATGCTATTATTATCTCTATTTTATAACTGAGAAAACTGAGGCAAGGCAAAAAAAAAAAATAATTTTCCCTGAGTCACACAGCTAGTAAATTACCGAGACTGGATTTGTAGTCAGTTCTTCCTGCCTCCAGGCTCAATAGTCTATATGTTGTGCCATCTAAGTACCTCATTAGGGAATTTTTCTATTCAATGAAATCACAGGTCCAATCCTCTTACATATACACACATACATATATGCATACAAATAAAGAAGTGTGTACATACATATGCACGTGTGTACGTATGTAGTAGGATATCCTAATCCTACTGCACACTGAGAAATAATATTTCTGTAATCCTAGAGTTAAAATGTCTCAGTGCTCTTGACAATTCTATCAGCAAATGCATACTCAGAACTTAATTCTGGATTATATCATTGTAAACTTTATAAAGGAAAAAAGGCAGTATAACTGTCCCTAAAGAGAGAAAGAAAACACAAATTAGCAAACTATCAATCATTATGCATTTACTAGTTTTTTTGGACTAGACATTGTGCTGAGCCAAAAGCATACAAAGACAAAACTAGTAACATTCCCACCCTTTAAGTAGTGTGCATTTTAATAGGGGAACAATATGAATGATATAGAGAATGAATAATGAATAATGAATAATGAACAATGAATAATATAGAGAGAATACATACAAAATGAAACAAAGTGGTTTATGAACAGAGAGAACTAATAGCTGAGTTTTTAAGTTTTCATATAGAAGAAAGGAAACCAACTCTAAAAAGTAGGAGTAAAGAGGGAGACTATTTTAGCTATGAGGGATAAACAATGCAAAATGACAGAGTGTAGGACTTTCAGTAGTGAAGAAATATCAGAATATGGGTATCAGAATATGGGTTTTGTGTATGCGCTTGTTGTTTTTTTTAATTTTATTTTTGAGGACTAATGACATCAGAGGGTGATGTATTGACTTGTGTGTGAATTGGATTTAAATGAAGAAGAGTATCAAAAGTCATCAACCTCATTCTCTCTTCCAGAGTCATTAAAGTCTACTGTCAAAACAAAAATCGGGATGACTGATGATGGCCTGGGATGCAATGGATGACCTTAGTATCTTCAATGTCTGACAAACCTCCAAGAACTCCACAGTACCTGCTTCACTTGCCTTTTATCCATTGGGATAAATTCTTCTTATCCACCCATTCAGCTGGGGAAGACTTCACATACTTGAGGTAGACATTCTCCTTACTCATTATTAGGTTTGAGGCCAGTCAGTTGCCATCACTCAACTAGAATATAGAGTGCATAAAAAGGAATACATATTAGAACACTCTAAAGGTAAGGAGGATCTTGGCTATGAAGAGTTTTAAATGAAAGACAAAAGAATTCAAATTAGATCCTAGAGGTAAGAGGGAATAACTACACTTTGGAGAGGGGGTGGAAGGTGTGTGTGACATGACAGATCACTCTGACAGTTATATCGCAAGGGGAGGCTTGAGACAAATAAATAGGAAACTATGATCAAGGGGAGGTGATAAAGGCCTGAACTAAAGTATTGACTATAGGAGTGAAGAGTCATAGATATATATATAAAAGATGTGAAGCAAACAGTAAGATTTAAAAACTGGTAAAATATGTGCCATGAGATATAAGAACAAATTAAGGATGATACTGAGGTTATGAATCTGGGTGACTAGAAGAATGATAGTATTCTTCAAAAGAAAAAGGGTAATTTGGTAGAGGTAAGAGGTTTGTAAAGAAAATTATGTTTAGTTTTGGGCATGCTGAGTTTGAGAATGTTTTTAGTCAATTCCAATATTAACTTGGACAGTTAAAGAAACTATAGTCCTTGTAGTGAAAGTTTTTTTTTATTATTATTCTAATAGAAGAATTGATTCAAGAGCCTTATGTCAAATTTCAACAAAATAGAATTGATTTTGCCTTTTTATATGGTTCTAATAAGTTCTACAAAATGCTCCTGTTTTAGTTGTTTGTGCTGAAAAAAACCAAGTAAATTGATGTTCTCAAGGCATTCATGAAAAAGTTCAGAATATACATCCAAAAGGTTTAGAACCATTTTTTAAAACCCACTTTGACAGTCTGAATGTGCTCAGGGCCTCAACAATACTGTAAAGATTCTAGAGTTAATATATTAGAATGGCATCAATTTCATCCTATTCTATGGAGAAAAAGAAACTGGAAGAAAAAAAATTATTGTATTTCAAATGAGAACTCTAGTTGAAGCAAACAGAATAAAGGAAGAGGTGCTGAGATATGGATTGGTTGAAATCAGGGAGACACTAATTAGGACAGGACCAGGACAGGATTGAAAGAAAGACTGTTCAATTTGTTAAGTAATTCATGCTTTCTCTGCTCCCTACACTTTTATTCTTGTTATTCACCTCCATCAGAGAATGAAGAGGATTCAACTGAGTATAAAGATCTACTAACTACATTAATAATAATAACGACTCATTTCTAGAAGATGACTTGAGCATTTTTATCCTGGCAAGGATAAAACATGCTTAGTAAAGTTTATAAATAACTATAAAATCATGCAATTATTATACCTATTTATATTCTATTTACATCATACATGTTTCCTGACTTGTGTGTTTTAGAACCCATGATATATGGATTCTAATTTCTATCCTTCCAAAAAGAAACTGTATGCTACCTGTTATCTATATTCCTGAGTTCAGTCTCTCTCCTCTCATATCTATCCTCCTTGAAGTTATTCAATTGATCTTATTAAAGCACAGGTGACTTCTTTATAACCTCTCATGTTTCTTTATTACCCCCATGATGAATTAATGAATGAATTAATGATAATTCATTATCTGGGGTACATGTGATATAATTACAAAAACACTGTCCCTGCCTTGAAGGTATTTATTTTTTTAAAGGAAAAAACACATGTAATGTAGTAATGTTTTTGAAAGGTACCAAAATGTGAATGGAGTTGTAGAGGAGCTGTCTTTTTAGGGGCAATCACAGTATTTATCTGATTATGGCTCTAGAATATGCAGGTACAAGAAGCAAAGAGTAAGTGACAAGACAAATAGACAAACCAAGGACTGTACTAGTACCAACATAATTTTAAAATATCTAGAAGACCTACCTATTGAACAGATGTCCTATGAATGTCAAAGGAAAAAATGGACATAAATTTTGCTGGATGAGAAGTCATAGGTGATCTGTAATTTGTACTGCTATGATTAATACATGCACACTAAAGTTCATACTGACACAATGTTTTATAATAGAGATCACTTTTAAGAGAGATCACTTATATCACAGTCTAGTGAGGTAGGTACAGATATTAATATTCCCTTTTTAATGAGGAAACTTATACTCAGAAACAGTGCTATTTGAGCCAAATTTCCATATTTACTAAGTGTCCTGGAATTGAATTCTCCCTACTCTACCATTCCATAGCTTTCAATTTTGAGAAAAAGAAAAAAAAAACAAATCAGGTGATATTTCCAGAATATAATAAATTTGATAAATAGTTTATATTTTTAAACTAATAATGTCATTTTCACAGTTTAATAATTACCCCATATTCTAAGTTTTAGAATACATTTCTAATCTCTTAGTCTATTTTATTTTGAATGATTAATTAAAATTTGGACGATCATCAGAGTTGAGCATCTCTCCTGAAATGCTAAAATATTCACAAAATTTTAATTTTTAATCAATCATGAGTTTATGATGTAATTATTTTAAATTAATTTAATTTTGTATAGGGGTGTTGGAAAAAGAAAGTGAAAAGGATACAAAAATGAGAGGATGTAAAATGCATGTGGGATGGCTCCATCTCAGAAAAGCCCGAGATTTATGCAACATGTGGTAGAGTTTTTCAGGATGATTACTAGCTAAGGTATCTCTTCTGTCTTCAACATCAAGAAATAAAATTCTTGTGATCAGGAATTAACTATTATTTTTATTATGTTACCTTATTTTTCACTTTTCCTCCTCATTTTGTGGCTGTGTTGTAAGAGTTCAGACAAAATAAATTAAGCCTCTTCAGCTTGAGGCCATTAAAACATTTCCACGCAGGAGGAAGCCTAATGGGCCTTCCTGAATTCACCTCAGCAATATCTGCTGGAGCGATTTTCAAGTACTGGCTAAAGTGCATTCCTGTGTATTTCCACTTAAGCCATCTGCCAATATTAATACTTATTCCTGAGGGAAGAAAACTTCCAGAGCTGTTTTTCATTTAATTTGCAAGGACATCCTGTTTAGGTACTTATCAAAAGAACAGAAGAATCAATGCCAAATACCACAAACCCTAGTTTAGAAAACTTAATGGGTCATGCTGAAGTAATAACCTACATTTAAAAGAAGCTGCAACTTTCTTCCTTTCTATTTAGTAAATATTCTGCCTCTTGTATTGTTCTATCTAAATACTTTTCCTTCTGTCTAAAATTGCTGTTGTATGTTAAAGGCTTTCTGGGAAGGGAAACAGTTACTTCTTTTGCCAGGATAGGAGCATTTACTACAAGGGTGCTATGACCTTATCTATACATGTCAAAGTTTCATGCTAAGATCCTAACTCTTGTCATGTGAGAAAGTTAATTCTCTAATCAACAAGAGAACATTTCTAAAGCTAGTAAATTACAAATTATAAGCCATCAACTTCATTTGGTCAAATGGAAAAATTGCTAGATTAGGAATGAGCAAATGTAGCTTCTGATCTTGATTTTGCTGCTAACTAACTGTCTGGTTTGGAATAAATTATTTAATCTTTATAAGTCTTAATTTTTTGCCTATAAAAGAGCAGCAATAATCCTTTAAAAAATTTATTAAAGCTTTTTATTTGCAAAACATATGCATGGGTAATTTTTCAACATTGACAAAGCCTTCTGTTCTAAATGTTTCCCCTTTCCTCCCAGCCTCTCCCCATGGCCGGTAGTTCAATACATGTTAACTATGTTAAAATATATGACAAATCCAACATATGTATACATATTTATACAATTAACTTATTGTACAAGAAAAGTTGGATCTACAAGAAAAAAAACCTGAGAAGGAAAACAAAATGTAAGCAAACATCAACAGAAAGCATGAAAATGCTATGTTGGGGTCCACACTCAGATCCCACAACTCTTTCTGGATGTATATGGCTTTCTTCATCACTGAACAATTTGAACTGGTTTGAAACATCTCATTGTTGAAGAGAGCCATGTCCATCAGAACTGATCATTGTATAGTCTTGTTGTAGTATATAATGATGTCCTGGTTCTGCTCCTTTCACTTGGCATCAGTTCATGTAAGTTTTTCCAGGCCTCTCTGAAATCATTCTGCTGGTCGCTTCTTACAGAATAATAATATTCCATGACATTCACATACCATAGTTTATTCAGCCATTCTCCAAGTGATGGGCATCCATTCAGTTTCCAGTTTCTAGCTACTACAAAAAGGGATGCCACAAACATTTTTGCACTTGTGGGTCCCTTTCCCTCCTTTAAGAGCTCTTTGGGATATAGGCCCAGTAGAAACACTGCTGGGTCAAAGAGTATGGACAGTTTGATAACTTTTTGAGCGTAGTTCCAGATTGCTCTCCAGAATGGTTGGATCCATTCACAGTTCCACCAACAATGTATCAGTGTCCCAGTTTTTCCACATCCCCTCCAACATTCATCATTATTGTTTCCTGTCATCATAGCCAATCTGACAGGTGTGTAATACTATCTGAGTTGTCTTAATTTGCATTTCTCTGATCAATAGTGATTTGGAGCATCTTTTCATATGACTAGAAATAGTTTTAATTTCTTCATCTAAAAATTGTCTGTTCATATCCTTTGACCATTTATCAATTGGAGAGTGGCTTGAATTCTTATAAATTTGTATGTATTTTATTTTCTATGTGTTTTAGAAATGAGGCCTTTATTAGAACACTTAAATGTAAAAATGATCTCCCAATTTATTGCTTCCCTCCTAAACTTGTCTGCATTAGTTTTATTTTTACAAAAACTTTTTAGCTTAATATAAACAAAATTATCTATGTGGTGTTTAATTAAGAGTTCCATTTCAATCCAATATGTTTGTATATATGTGTGTATGTGTGAGTGTATGCATGCCTGCCCTCATTTCTGAGCTACTGGGCTTTTTAAAGTAAGATACACAATGAGACTGACCATATTCAGTAAAAATTTATCATCTTATTTCAATTTATCCTTCCCTACTGGAGATAAATATTCATATCCTTCCATAATTCATTCTTTCTCATCAACCACCAAACAACTACCTTAACCTTTTCTCTCTCTGCTACATTCTCTCATTAGACTTAGATCCTAAATTTCAGTGATGAATTTGACTGCCACTTACTAGAGAAAATAAAATCCATCAATGTGTTGGTTTGCTTTGACTAACTTCACTTTATTACATGAGAGGATTCTTTGGAGGATGAGAAAGGCACAGATGTCATTTTCAGGCAAAAGTGAAGTAAATAAAAGTCAAGTGTATTGAGTCACTATGTTTCTATTGTTCCACAATTAAAAATACCACTAAAGAATACTAATATAATAAAAATACTATTAAATAAATGGAACCAAAATTCCAACTATAAATAAAATCATAAGAAAATAGATGGCCAAATGGAAAGATTAATCAAAGATTCATCTTAGGATATAAAACAATTGGTTGAATTTGTTATTTATTATGTTTTCAAATTTACTCTCTTACCCTCTGTAACATATTTCCTCTACCCCAGTTATGATTCTGATATAAATATAAAATATTTCAAAAAGTATTTTAAAAACATAAGATGTGATAAAGTACTAGATTATATTGCAAAAAATATTGCAATCTGACAAAAAAATACTAGTTAACAGCACGGGTTTTTTTTCAAAATAGCCTGTGTGGCCAGTTTGTCTGCTATGTGCTAGAAATACAAAAAGGACAAAGAAAGATAGTCCCTGTTCAAAAGGAGTTTTCAGCCTAATGAGGGAAGAAAACACAGAAAAATAATCTAAAAAAGGTCTCAGAATCCTGGATATTTCTTCATATCTTGACATTTTCTCCCACATACCTTACATTACTATCAACAGGGCCATCAATATATGTTATTAAATTGCAACAGCAATCTTTTTAGTGTTACCTGGTTAACACTTTATCACGTCTTCTCCAAAATTTGTCTTTCTCTTCAAACTAATTACACTCTCCTCATTTCTTTTAGTAGTTACCAGATCTCATAATTTTTTGAGAAAACAAAAGAGCAATAGAGACTATACCACTATACCTTCTCCCCAATTCCACCCCTCAAATTCCTTTAACTTCATTCTCCAAGCTCTCTTCATGTATTTCAGAAGAACAAGTAACTTTTCTATTTGCTAAGGCCCACTCTTTTATGTCCTTGATCTTACCCCTTTTGACTTCTGACTGGAGCTTGCCCCTTAATTTAAATTTCATCTTTAAAAATCATCAGTTTCTCTTTATTCAAAAGCTCCTTTCCTTGCACTATTACTATCTTTATTGGGGCTCTTATTCTTTTGCCTAAAAATGCATCTACTTTCTCCTGTTTCTCTCTTTTTAATCTACACAAACATTAGCCAGACATGACTAAAGTATGTTCCTAATACCTCACTTTCTTGTTCAAGAACTTCAAAAACTTCAACAGTTATTTGGTACCTTTAGAATAATATGAACTCTTCTCCCTGACTTTGAAAGTCCTTCATAATCTGACATCTATCTTTCTAGAGTTGTTTAATATTGCAACTTCCTCATATAATCACAATTCCAGCCAATTGGCCTAATTGTAATGTGCTGCACATGATAGTCCCATTTCGTATATCATGCCTTTGAACAAGGTAGCTACTTGCTTTTAATGTTTATCCCAATCTCCCTCTCTTATGGCTCCTTTTAAAATTCAGGTCTAAAGTCCTTTACTTATATGTCCCATCCCCTAGTTTTTAGTGCCCCTCTCTCTCCAAAATGACATTTTAATTTTTATTTATATACAGATGAATACATTGTATATCCCCTACCACCAATACCCCAAGTGAGATGTAATTCCCTTCATTGAAAGAAGAGACTCTTTTCTTTTTATCACTTTATCCCTAGAATACAGCACAAAGTGAGTGCTAAATCAGTGCTTGTGAAATCAAGTACAAATCAGTCTGATCTCATCTTCTTTCCTCCCAACCACTATTCAATTTAATGAAAGCAGATTTAAATTTAAATTAAATTAAATTTAAAGAAATTTAATGAATATAAGATTCTATTCTGTAATTATCCATTGATTATGAAAAGTAATTCTATACAGCAGAATAAAAGGTACCTCCACAACTTTTTAATACTACATTCTGCATATATACAACAAAATTATGGAAGATTCCTTGAAATATATACCAGCAATTATCTCACTATTCCTTGCCCTTTTGATTATAAGCATTACATGAAGAGTAAAAAAAAAAAAAAAAAAAAAAGACAGTGAACACTTCCCAAAAATGTTTGTTATGCTGATAGAAAGGAATTAGATAAGATTCCAATTTGAAGAGGCATATTTCATGGATTTTAAGATCTTACAGATGCTCTTAATTGCAGATGATATTGTAAGTTTCAACACATTCTGGGACCTTGTAATTTTACAGAAAAGATCTATAGTCACTCAAAAGAATTCATCCAACCTGGCCATTCAAACAGGAAAGACTACATAGGTTTAAAAATCATAACATGTATTTATTTAGATGGATAATCAATAGAGCAAAGAGTCTGAGTGGATTTAGAAACTCATTTGCGTACACACATGTATATATGTAAGAATGTGTAGGTGTATGTAGGAGTACTTATATGTACACACATATATATCTATGTAGACATATTTATTTATAAAAGCATGTATATGTTCTATCATAAGATTTATACAAATGAATATGTGTGAATATGCACATAAAACTATTGTACTCTAATTGGTTTACTTTGATATTATGTATTTTATCCTTTGCATCTATACAAATATTCTGAGAAGTCATAGGTTTCACCAAATTGTACCACCCCAGTCTTTCAGAATTAGTTTATAATATAACTTAATTCCTGTAGAGAAAGTCCTAGTTTCAAGTGCAAAACCTGCTTCAAAGTCCCTCGTGTCTCAGGCACCCTGGCTTCCCAGGGCTTCCATGGTGGGCTGGCTGGTCCTACTTTCGGGATTGCAGTCATGACTCCAATGTCAACATGGATCAAACATACAGTCCATGGGGATCCTGTAAAAGACATGAAATTAAGAAGTACAATTGACATAGAAAAAAACAAATAACTCTGAAACCCTCACATGCATACACCTCAGACCCATTTCTTGGAACTATGATAAAAGAGTGAGAACAGGAGAAAGAATTCCTTCCCCCATCATGGGTTCAATTCATGGCATCCATATTGTGTGGTAGGAAGAGCACTTAGGAAGATGGCTCTTAAAAAGAGGCAATAAAAACAAGTGACTGCCTTTGTCTTTCCAGTTTTAAACACTCAAATAAACAATCAAAGAGGATATCTGTCATCTAAACAAGAAGGAACTCATACACCTCAATGTTAGATCATCTCAGTCCCTAGCTAAGCCCTGACAAGCCCAGGTTATTCATAAATCTAAAGTCTCTCCTTATATTCATAAGGATAAGATGGATAACTATGGGATAAATAATAAAGTTTAGGTCCATCGAGAAAATATATTTTTAAAAAAGACAATAAAATAGTGGTTATGGATTAATGTCTACCTTGGAAGGTGGTTTTTACATCATTAATACACTATGGCATAGATTTTTGGCTTTAACATTTTTATCAGTAGCTTTAATTAATTACAGATATAAAACTGTTTACATTTTCACAAATAAATCAAGAGGACTAGTTAGTATGTATGACAAAATTAGAAGGTAAAAATAACTTGACAGAATAAATGCTAAACTTCTTAAAATGCTTTGCATTTTTAATGAAGTCTTATACTTGGATAAAACAAAATAAATTACACAATTATAAGCTTGTCTTTGGATTAGATAATAGTATATATTTTAAAAATCTGAGTAATTAAGTAAATTTCCAGCTCTATGCAAATCAACAGTGCATTATGGAAGGCCTTGAAAATTCAAGGTAATCATGGTCTTCATTAACACAGTCATTTTTCCAAGATCAGCAAAGTGATTGTCTTACTGCATTTTGCCCTATTCATATCATATTTCAAGTACCATATTCAATTCTTATTGAGAATAGCTAGTAAGCCAGGGGAAACAAGTGCTCAATGAAGAACAGAAAACATTCATTCAGATCACTTGAAAGAATTAGAGATATTTTGAGAAGAAAAAAGTTAACAGAAATATGATGGCTATCTTTAAATATTTTAAAGTCTTCATGTGAAAGAGAGTGTCTCTATATGTGTGTGTGAAGTACACATGTGTGCCTGCATGTGCACATCTAGAATGCAGGATTCAGAGGAATATAGAATACAAAGACATATTTTGCACTATAATGTAGTAATTTCACAATTCGTAGGGCCCTCAAATGTGGTTTGTATAACCACTCATTAAGGATATTGTAAAGTGTTTAGTTACTTGAGTACAAGTTGAATTAAATGGCACTTTCAGCTGTTAAAATTTTGTACTATGCAAGTAGAGGATTCAAGTTACTTATGTTTGGGGGACTTAAGTGTATAAGATATTTAAACTAAATCTTGACATGGAAAGAATGTCATAAGCAAAGTTTTGTTGTTGTTGTTTTTTTTAAAGGCATTCAAATCAACCAATAAATAAGCATTTGTTAAGTATTTATTGTATGCCACACTCTGTGCTGGGCCTTAAACATACAAAACCAAAAATGAAACAGCCCCTATTTTCCAAAAGCTTACAATTTACCAGAGGAGAAAACGCACATACATAAAAGTATATATGAAATACATCAAAATAAATACAAGTTAATATGGAGTAGGGGGGGGAGCTGGAGAAAGGGTAAATGACAGACAGAAGGAAAAGATTCATGTAAGAAATAGTTTCTGAATGGTCTTTTAGAGGAAACAAAGAAGATATAAGTAGGGAGTTGATTTTGAGTACTACAGAAAGTCTCTGAAAAGGCAAAGAGAGATGAAAGCATAAGTGCTGTGGGAGGAATTGCAAGAATTCTAATTTGACTTGACCATAGATTATCCAAGAGTTATGTATAATTAGCCTAGAAAGATAAAGTAGTGCAAGGTTGAGAAGCATATTAAATGCCAAATAGAGTAACTCGCATTTGATACTAGAAATTATAAAAGTGATTAAATTTTATTGAGCAGTTTGTGGAAATACTCAAAACTGTGCTTTAAGAATGACACTTTAGTAGTTTTATGGAGACTGGGTTGGAGAGGAGACGAATTTCATGTAAAGAGAACAATTAGAAGGCCTGTACATAGTCTAGGCACAAGGTGATGAAGGTGAGTAGAAAGATGGGGAAGGATAAATGAGAACCATCCAGAACAGAGGCAAAGATATGAAAAGTGTTGAGGACATATTTTTGAGAAAGTGAATATTAGACTTTGTGGTAGCATAGACTTCAAGATATGGTGAACTTTCACAACAGAACTTGATTTATAATGAGAATCTGGTTTATGAAAAATGTTTAAAATACAAGAAAGCTCTGAGACCCAGTAAAAACAAATGGTTTGTTTCATGGTAGACAAGACTAGTACTTAAGCCAAAGACATTCTAGTAGACCTGCTTAAGTGGTTATTATTTTTCAGCACACAATGGAAAGTTTCAACCTACTTAACAGAGAATACTACAGGATGGCTTATGAATTTCTCCTCTGATTTGCTCATAACACTTTGGACTTCTTTAAACATCTTTATTTAAATTTTTAATTTTGTAATAAATTCATATATTGTTAGGTTCTAAAGAAGCAAGAAAAGTCATCCTGTCCATCCTGCTCATTTTGGAAACTGAAAGAAAGAGGTTTGTGAAGTCCACTTGTCCCAAGTTATACAACTATTTAATGATGTAACTTAAAAGTGAGCCCAGGTGACTTGACTCCTAGGCCAGTGAAATTTAATATGTATTGCACATTATTTTTAATGAAGATTTTATTTTAGGACTTCCGGGGGTGGAGCCAAGATGGTGGAGATCAGACAGGAGTCTCTGTGACCTCCTCTAACCTTCACTCAAACCAACAACATGTGAAGCCTCTAGACTGATTTTGAAGCAAAAAAATCCACAATATCTGGAGGACAACGCGATTCTAGAAGAAGATACTCTGGAAGAACTTCAAAACAGGTCTGTCTTAATTGGGCAGGGGGGTGGTCTGCTGAACCCAGACTGCAGCATAGGGAGACCAGGGCAGGGAGCTGGAGCAGGGAGCTGGAGCAGGGAGCTGGAATAGGAGTTGGAACAGGAGTGGGAGCGTTGTGCTTTTCACACACCTGGGAGTCTTCTGCGGGCCTCTTGGGCCAATCTGTCCTGATTGTGGGCAGGTGGTTTGGAGGGTCTGTCATTTGTGGGGGATAGATTGTGAACCACTGAACCCCTGATGAGCATCGGACCTAGCTGCCATTAGACAGCATCCTAGGGCGATCAATCAGTAGGACTGATCAGCACCTGAAATAATTCAATCAGCAGAACTGCCCAGTACCTGAAATAACTCAATCAGCAGAACTGCCCCAGGGCAAATTAAAGCAGTTGTCCCACCTTTGCCTTAAACAGACCTCATACCTTTAAAAAAAAATGAATAAAAAACCAAAAAGAGCTCTCACCATAGACAACTTTTATGAAGAGAGGGAAGAACAGACCTCAAATCCTAAGGCCCCTAAAGGTGAAGCAACTCCAGAAAAAGCCCCAAAGAGAGACACAAACTGGACTCCATGTCACAAGGCTTTCTTTGAAGATTACATAAAGGATCTTAAAAGAGAGTTAGAAGAAACATGGGGAAACGAAATGAGATCACTGCAAAATAAAATAGAAAAAATTGAAAAAGAATGCAATGAACAAAAAAATGTAATTGGTCAATTGCAAAAGGAACTAAAAACAGTAACTGAAGAAAATAAGACATTAAAAATTAGAAGCGAACAATTGGAAATGAATGACTAATCAGGACTTCAAGAATCAGTCAAACAGAAACAAAATAATGAAAAGATAGAGAAAAACATGAAATAGCTCCTAGGAAAAACAACTGACCTGGAAAGTAGATCTAGGAGAGACAATCTAAGGATTATGGGGCTTCCTGAAAGCCTTGATAAAAAAAAGAACCTAAACACTATCTTCCAGCAAATCATAAAAGAAAACTGCCCTGATATTTTAGACCCAGAAGGCAAAATACTCCTTGAAACAACCCACCGATCACCTCCTGAAAGAAACCCAAAAATTAGGTCCCCCAGAAATATCATGGCTAAATTCCAGAACTATCATACCAAGGAAAAGATATTACGAGAAGCCAGAAAGAAACAATTTAAATATCGGGGAGCTACAATTAGGATCACACAGGACCTAGCAGCTTCTACTTTAAAGGATCGAAGGACCTGGAATCAGATATTCCGAAGGGCAAAGGAACTTGGATTACAGCCAAGAATAAATTACCCAGCTAGAATGAGCATTATCTTCCAGGGAAGAAGATGGTCATTCAACGATATAGGAGAATTTCACCTATTTCTACTGAAAAGACCAGAACAGAACAAAAAATTTGATCTACAAACACAAAACACAAGAGAAACATAAAAAGGTAACAAGAAAAAAAAAACACTCTTGAGAACTATATTTATGTTATAGATACTTATAGAATGAGGGTTGATTTTATGAATCTATTATTACATTATGATTATGATATGATTACTGCGATTTTATGATTATTATGATATCATTATTGTGATTTTATGATTATTATGATATGATAAACTGAAAAATAAATTAGAGGTAGAAAAGTGATAACATTGGAAGAAGAGGAAAAGGAGGTAAAATAAGGGAAATTACATCACATGTAGAGGCAAAGAAAACCTATAATGATTGAGGGGAGAAAAGGGAGGGGAATGAGAATTGGGTTAATCTCCATCTCATCAGATTTGGCTCAGAGGGAATAATAGACGTACTTATAAGGAAACAGGAGGGAAAGGGGGAAAATGGGTGGGTGAGGCTCTAAAGGGGAAGGATTGTTTGAGGGAAGTGGTTATCAAAAGCAAAATAGTAGGGAGGAGAGAAAGGGGATAAGAAAGAAAAAAAGCATAAGCTAGGGTAAATAAGATGGAAGGAAATACAAAATTAGTTATTTTAACTGTGAATGTGAATGGAATGAACTCTCCCTTAAAGCAGAAGCAGATAGCAGACTGGATTAAAAACCAGAATCCAACAATATGTTGTATACAAGAAACACATCTAAAACATAGAGATACATACAGGGTGAAGGTAAAAGGCTGGAGCAGAATCTATTGTGCTTCAGGTGAACAAAAAAAAGCAGGGGTAGCAATCCTGATCTCAGACCAAGTAAAAGCAAAGATAGACTTAATTAAAAGAGACAAAGAAGGAAATTATATCTTCCTAAAGGTTACCATAGACAATGAAATAATATCAATACTAAACATATATTTACCAAGTGGTATAGCATGGAAATTCCTAGAGGAAAAGTTCAGAGAGATGCAAGAAAAAATAGACAGCAAAACTATAATAGTGGGGGATCTCAACCTCCCTCTCTCAGAACTAGATAAATCAAACCACGAAATAAATAAGAAAGAAGTTAAGGAGGTAAACAAAATGTTAGAAAAGTTAGGTATGATAGATCTTTGGAGGAAATTAAATGGAGACAGAAAGGAGTTTACTTTTTTCTCAGCAGTCCATGGAACTTATACAAAAATTGACCATGTGTTAGGACACAAAAACCTCAAAATCAAATGCAGGAAGGCAGAAATAATAAATGTATTTTTTTCAGACCATGACGGAATAAAAATCACTTGCAATATAAGGCCAGGAGAAAATAGACCAAAAACCAATTGGAAACTAAATAATTTTATCCTAAAGAATGAATGGATGAAACAGCAAATTACAGACACAATTACTAATTTCATCCAAGAGAATGACAATAATGAGACAACATACCAAAATTTGTGGGATACAGCCAAAGTGGTAATAAGGGGAAATTTTATATCTCTAGATGTGTATTTGAATAAAATACAGAAAGAGAAAATCAATGAATTGGGCTTGCAACTAAAAAAGATAGAGAAAGAACAAATTAAAAACCCTCAATCAAATACCAAACTTGAAATCCTAAAAATAAAAGGAGATATTCATAAAATTGAAAGCAAAAAAAACCTATTGCATTAATAAATAAAACTAAAAGTTGGTTTTATGAAAAAACCAACAAAATCGATAAACCTCTAGTTAATTTGATTCGAAAAAGGAAAGAGGAAAATCAAATTGTTAGTCTCAAAAATGAAAAGGGAGAACTTTCCACCAATGAAGAGGAAATTAGAGCAATAATCAGGAGTTACTTTGCCCAACTTTATGCCAATAAATTTGATAACTTAAGTGAAATGGAGGAATATCTACAAAAATATAGATTGCCCAGATTAACAGAAGAGGAAATAAATTACTTAAATAGTCCCATTTCAGAAAAAGAAATAGAACAAGTCATTAATCAACTCCCTAAGAAAAAATCCCCAGGACCAGATGGATTTACATGTGAATTCTACCAAACATTTAAAGAACAATTAACTCCAATATTATATAAACTATTCGAAAAAATAGGGAATGAAGGACTCCTACCAAACTCCTTTTATGATACAGATATGGTACTGATACCTAAACCAGGTAAAACAAAAACAGAGAAAGAAAATTATGGACCAATCTCCCTAATGAATATTGATGCAAAAATCTTAAATAAAATCTTAGCAAAGAGATTACAGAAAATCATTCCCAGAATAATACACCATGACCAAGTAGGATTTATACCAGGAATGCAGGGATGGTTCAATGTTAGGAAAACTATTAACATAATTGACTATATCAACAACCAAATTAACAAAAAAATATGATTATCTCAATAGATGCAGAAAAAGCATTTGATAAAATCCAAAATCCATTCCTATTAAAAACACTAGAGAGTATCAGAACTAATGGACTTTTCCTTAAAATAGTCGGTAGCATCTATTTAAAACCATCAGGTAGCATCATATGAAATGGTGATAAACTGGAACCATTCCCAATAAGATCAGGGGTGAAACAAGGTTGCCCACTATCAACATTCCTATTCAATATTGTATTAGAAATGCTAGCTTTGGCAATAAGACAAGAATAAGAGATTAAAGGAATTAGAGTAGATTATGAGGAAATCAAATTATCACTCTTTGCAGATGATATGATGGTCTACTTAGAGAACCCTAGAGCATCAACTAAAAAACTATTAGAATTAATCCAAAACTTTAGCAAAGTTGCAGGATACAGAATAAATCCACATAAATCATGAGCATTTTTATACATCACCAACAAAATGCAACAGCAAGAGATACAAAAAGAAATTCCATTCAAAATAACTATCGATAGTATAAAATATTTGGGAATATATCTGCCTAGGGAAAGTCAGGATCTATGTGAGCAAAACTACAAAAACATTCTCCACACAAATAAAGTCAGATCTAAACAATTGGAAAAACATCAAATGCTCTTGGATAGGTCGAGCGAATATAATAAAGATGGCAATACTACCTAAACTAATCTATTTATTTAGTGCTATACCAATC